>LPNX010713840.1:0-15001 GCA_001517045.1 Pseudotsuga menziesii
GGGAAGAAGAAGGACATCACATCTTTATTAATCTTGAAAACAAGTACAAATATACCTTCTCTTCAAGTTTGGCACCTCACGAAACCTTGATCTAGATCTATTGTTTCTCTTCTCCAAAGAACTCAGCCTCCAAGCTCTGCAACATAAAGGGAAGACCTCCAGGGAAAAGGTGTGGGAAAAGAGAGTTCCAATTCCTCCAGCATAACAGTGCAAAAATTCAAGTCCCCTTTCATGAACCTACCTACCTCTATTTATATGATGAAGAAGAGTTAGGGGCGAAGCCAAAGTGGTTACAACTGAAGGAGTCAGTTGTATAACTACCCAAACTAACTCAAAAGGCAAGTTTTTTATGTTTTAATGTTAAGAAACAGATGCATGACTATGAAGGAGAGCAACCCGCGCATGATACGCAAGTTTACACAAGAGAAACCCGCGAATATATGCATGCGCGACTTGCAAACCACAAGAGTCGCGCATGATGCGCGGGTTGCACATAAGGAGAGTCGCGCATACACAAAAAAACGAATTTTGAAGGTATTTCTATGCATTTTCAGACTTTGGTGTCTTCTAGAAAGTTTTAGCTAACTGAAATACCTTTCCAACGGTGTAGAAATGAGGTCAAACGGAGTTACAGAACTCAAGATATGGGTCCTCCAAGATAGGTGTTTTTTCAGTGACTTTCAGGAAGTGTCGACATGCGACGAAATCATGGGAAAGTGGTCACAGGCAGAGATGTGTCATTTTGGGCTATAACACCTCTTCCTCCTCCACTCTTTCCTCCATGCAAAAGCATGTATGAGCTTCCATTTGACCACTCTTTAGCTTGCCCATGCGCCCTTGCTAATTCGTGGGGTCCTTGATAGATTTGGGATTAGCTTTTTACACCTACGGGGGATTTGCCTATTTTGGGTAAGCCTGCTTTATGCTAGATTTGGATGCTTCCTTATGCATTCAATTTTCTCATGTATTCTATATATTCAGCAGCCTATGTTATTATAGGGTTGGCTATTGTACACTCAGTTAATATAATTTTGTGTTACAGCTCCATATTCAGTCTCCATTGTTGATAATTTTGCATGATCAATTGTTAATTGTTGTGGGTGAAATTAATCTACTGCAGGCATGAATTTATACAGTTACATCCTTAAACATAAAACCATGAGTGGTAAAATCATCCCCAAATATTAGGATCAAGTGTCCAAGCGGATGCAAAATGTCTTCCTCTTTACTAGTTCTGTGAGGAGATGAGCATGTGACCAAAGGTAGAGAATCCCTGGGACTGTGGAGAGTGAATGCTTGAGCTCCATAATCTGATATAGCTTCTTAAATATATATTGAATCACATAATAAAATATCAGCAACCTCATATGAGGAAACTAACACCAAATCCCCATAAGCAGTTTTGAAAAGAAAGTGCGATACTTGATTTTTCACACCGGAATTGGTGAGAGAAGCTACAAGCATGAATGAAAGCTCTTGGGTTTTAAAATATTAACAAAATAATATCGTATCAGAAATTAAATCAGATCTAAATAAGTTCACAACAGATCCAAAAATTTGAAATCAAATCAAATCCCCAGCAGCAGTTTCGAAGGAGACTTGTGGTACTTGTTTATTCACACCATTGATGAGAACAACTACAAGCAGTACTGAAGGTTTATGAACCTGAAATTTTGAACCAAGAAATATCAGATCAGATCCAAATAACATCATATCATATCCAATAAGTTTCATATCAGATCCAAAATTATGGTCAACCGAGACAGTGGATGCGCAATTGTCTTTTTCTTCAAAATTCTGAACTTTGGTGCATGCAATCCTGCAGGATTTTGCTGGAAGATATAGCTCACGGGGAGTGAATGTGTCACTCTTATAATATGATATTTCTTCCAAAATATCCAATTTGTTACATATTTTCAAACCATCAACAACATTAGAGGGAGAAAAATCAAATTTCTCTTCACTTTCGGAAGCAATTACTAGTAAATTTTGCACAGAATTCAAAGGAAAATCACCAGTGAATGTTTGCATGGAAGTGCAGCAGTATTTTTCTTCAATATCAGAGATTTGAATGTCTTCTTCTATTTCATAAATATGAGGATATAATATATCAGAGATCTCATGTACTTCCGGAGCATTAGGAGAAGGAGTCACTGCATGGAGACTTTCTTCAATTTGAATTGAATGTGTAGAAGATTTTGCTTCATCTTCATCTTGAACAAATTCATCAGAGAGAGTAGAGGCTGAGAATTTTGAGTAAAGAAATCTTGTGGTGCTGGATGTGATCTCCAAAGTGCTATTATGATCCTCATTGTGCTTGCCAAAGGTTCTGCCCAATTTTGTCTAGAGATCCTTTGGCTATTCAGCAGAACCAATAAGGTAGCGCAAGCTAGGAGAAAGGGCTAGACATATTGCTCCAAAAGCTCTATCACCGTCATTTAGCCAGTCATTATCATTCTCATAAGACTCTTTTCCAAGTCCAATAGACACCTCATAGAGACCTTGTCTCTTCAGAGATGCAATCATCTTCAACTTCCATTTCGAATAGCTTGTGAATGGGGTGAGAAGAGGGATTGATGAGTCCATTTGAAGTTGTACTTGTTAAAACCTGCAAATCAAAACAAAAGGGGCACCGTAAGGTCGGATAGCCTGCACATTTTAGGATTTCATCACACCCAGCATAGTCAATCAAGAAAGATTGATCAATAAGTTCTTTACTTGGGGTATTAAGTGGTAATCCTTGGATTCTGGTGCAGTGCTGGATTTTTGAGCTATAGCCCAAATTTCATGCAGAAATATGTCAAAAAGCTTGTTTTTGAGAGATAGAGCTTCGTCCTGCCGTAAGCTCTGATACCATATTAATATTGTCTATTGATCTAGGAACAAAGAATGAATCTCATCAAGAATTAATCAACAAATAACTCATGAAATGGTGTAATTAGTCTACAGGAATAGTAGCCGCTCTGTATTCACATAAAGAATGAATGATTACAATTAGAATGTCATGCTAAAAGCATGAATGAATGAGCAATTTGAATACCTAGGGAGGTCATTCGAATTGAATGAGTGACTCTAGCTTAACTGACTGTAAGCCATTGGTTCACACTGAGTTAACCACTTGACCAAAACCCTAATTGACTCACCAAATCCTAACTGAAGTCGAAGTGCAATAAATGACTAAATATCAACTGAAAGAGATCAAACACATGTCATATCAAGCCAACCATCAAGTCCTAGTGCTTCAATGACTTCAATGAACCCCGATGAGGTTAACTGAAGCTGAACTAATCATTAGAAGTTGGTGGAGGCGCCCTTGTTGACTCTTGATCATTAAATAATAATAAATAATCATTAAATAATATATTTAATGAGAGGAGGAACCTTAACTGACTGGTTGAACGGATTGTAACCACCAGGTAGCAATTTGGTGCATTAATATCACTCAGATCACCCCCGAAGTGCTCTAGTTAGCCTCCCCGGATGTAGGAGAAGGCTAAGTTAGCCTCCTTGACTGAAGGTAGGTGTGGGTGAGACTGGATGATGACATTTAATGCTCCACTGATGTCAATTAATGTCAATTATACTTAGGATAGTGGTTTAACTAGGCCAATTTGACCAAAAAGAGTGTGTATGGTGGTAAATGTCTCCAACACCCCCCCTTAAGCTATACTCAGGAAGAGTTAGAAAACATAAATGCATAAAAATGCTAGGGCCCCAGAAACTAAGTCCATAGGTCACCCTGTACAATAAAGTAACTACTTAATATAACCAACGATATGGGGAAAACCTCATGGGAAAAATACCCCCCCTCAAACTAAGCAGTAAATCAAGAATTGGTTCTTCTATGCAACAGTATCCTAGGACTGTGCATGTGAACCTCTGAATCAAAACTAAATGAATATTCTTGGAGGAATATTCCACTTTGGAAAAAGAACAATGCACTCAACTAAACCAGAAATATAAACGATTGCATGGTGAAAATTGGACCCATGTAGAGCAGTTGAAATCATCTGAATAGAGAGAAAAGGTTCTTGAGGATTTGAACCATGTGTGGAACACTCAATAAAATGATATGTTGCATCCTTGAACAGCAAACCATGAGTGGTAAAATCAGCCCCAAATATTAGGAGCAAGTGTCCAAGCGAATGCAAAATGTCTTCCTCTTTACTAGTTATGTGAGGAGATGAGCATGTGACCAGAGGTAGAGAAGCCCTGGGACTGTGGAGAGCGAATTATTGAGCTCCATAATGTGATATAGATTCTTAAATAGATATTGAATCACATAATAAAATATCAGCAACCTCATATGAATAAACTAACAACAAATCCCCACAAGCAGTTTCGAAAAGAAAGTGTGATACTTGATTTTTCACACCGGAATTGGTGAGAGAAGCTACAAGCATGAATGGAAGCTCTTGGATTTTAAAATATGAACCAAATAATATAATATTATAAATTAAATCATATCTAAATAATTTCACAACAGATCTAAAACTATGAAATCAAATCAAATCCCCAGCAGCAGTTTCGAAGGAGACTTGCGGTACTTGTTTCTTCACACCATTGATGAGAACAGCTACAAGCAGTATTGAAGGTTTATGAACCTGAAATTTTGAACCAATAAATATCAGATGAGATCCAAATAAGATCATATCATATCCAATAATGTTCATATCAGATCCAAAATTATGGTCAACCGAGACGGTGGATGCACAGTTGTTTTTTTCTTCAAAATTCTGAATTTTGGTGCATGCAATCTTGCAGGATTTTGCTGGAAGATATAGATCATGGGGAGTGAATGTTTCACTCTTATAATATAATATTTATTCCAAAATATCCAATTTTTTACATATTTTCATACCAGCAGCAACATTAGAGGGAGAAAAATCAAAATTCTCTTCACTTTCGGAAGCAATTACTGGTAAATTTTGCACAGAATTCAAAGGAAAATCACCGGTGAATGTTTGCATGGAAGTGCAGCAGTATTTTTATTCAATATCAGAGATTCGAATGTCTTCTTCTGTTTCAGAAATATGAGGAGATGAGATATCAGAGATCTCATGAACTTCTGTAGCATCAAGAGAAGGAGTCACTGCATGGATACTTTCTTCAAATCGAATTGAATGTGTAGAAGATTATGCTTCATCTTCATCTTGAACAACTTCATCAGAGAGAGTAGAGGCTGAGAATTTTGAGTAAATAAATCTTGTGGTGCTGGATGTGATCTCCAAAGTGCTATTATGATCCTCATTGTGCTTTCCAAAGGTTCTGTCCAATTTTGTCTAGAGATCCTTTGGGTATTCAGCGGAACCAATAAGGTAGCGCAAGCTAGGAGAAAGGGCCAAACATATTGCTCCAAAATCTCTATCACCATCATTTAACTAGTCATTATCATTCTCATAAGACTCTTTTCCAAGTCCAATAGACACCTCATAGAGACCTCGTCTCTTCAGAGATGCAATCATCGTCAACTTCCATTCTAAATAGCTTGTGAATGGGGTGAGAAGAGGGATTGATGAGTCCATTCGAAGTTGTACCTACTAAAACCTGCAAATCAAAACAAAAGGGGCACCGTAAGGTTGGACAGCTTGCACATTTTAGGCTTTCATCACACCCAGCATAGTCAATCAAGCAAGCTTGATCAACAAGTTCTTTACTTGGGGTATTAAGTGGTAAGCCTTGGCTTCTGGTGCAGTGCTAGATTTTTGAGCTATTGCTCAAATTTCATGTAGAAACCTGTCAAAAATCTTGTTTTTGAGAGATAGAGCTTCATCCCGCCGTAAGCTCTGATACCATATTAATCTTGTATATTGATCTAAGAACAAAGAATCAATCTCATCAAGAATTAATCAACAAATAACTCATGAAATGGTGTAATCGGTCTACAAGAATAGTAGCCGCTTTGTATTCACATAAAGAATGAATGATTACAATTACAATGTCATGCTACAAGCTTGAATGAATGAGCAATTTGAATACCTAAGGAGGTCATTTGAATTGAATGAGTGGGTCTAGCTTAACTGACTTTAAGCCATTAGTTCACACTTAGTTAACCACTTGACCAAAACACTAATTGACTCACCAAACCCTAACTGAAGTCAGAGTGCAATAAATGACTGAATCTCAACTAAAAGAGATCAAACACATGTCCTAGCAAGACAACCATCAAGTGATAGTGCTTCAATGACTTCAATGAACTCCGATGATGTTAACTGAAGCTGAACTAATCATCAGAATTTGGTGGAGGCACCCCTATTGACTCCAAATCATTAAATAATAATAAATAATCATTAAATAATATATTTAATGAGAGGAGGTTCCTTAACTGACTGGTTGAATTTATTGTAACCACTAGTTAGCAATTTGGTGCAGTGATATCACTAAGATGACCCCTCGAGTGCTCCAGTTAGCCTCCCCGAATGTACGAGAAGGCTAAGTTAGCCTCCTTTATTGAAGGTAGGCATGGTTGAGACTGGATGATGACATTTAATGCACCACTGATGTCAATTAATGTCAATTATACTTAGGATAGTGGTTTAACTAGGCCAATTTGACCAAAAAGAGTGTGTATGGTGGTAAATGTCTCCAACAAGGGAAACATTGTATCACTTTCAAGGTGGACATATCATAAGGAGTCTGAGATAATTCCTCCACAACCAAATAGTTTGGAGAAAGCCTTGCATTAGGATTGTGAGATGCCCCCTTGAAGACACATTTTAGTATCTTAGGCATGGGTTTAAATGGTTTCTCAATGGAAAGTGGGCCTAGCATTTCGGCAGCTTGTTTGTGTTTCTGTGAAGAATCAAACTCATAGTTTTCAGCTCTATTTTTTAATAAAGCATGAGATCGGACCATATTAATGTATGATTGATCGACAAAGGAAGCGTTTTGAGTTCCCCCAACGATATTAGGATCACTCGAAGTTGCATTTTGTCCTTGTGGAAATGGATCCTTAAGGATGATAGGTTGTTGCTTGAACAACTTCTGATCCTTCTCCATGAGGAGAAATTGATAAATTAAGTGATTTTCCTGACAAAGTTTGCCTGGAAATTTGACTTTCTTCTTCTCTCCCCCCCCTCAACATTGTTTGTGGGTTTTTTTTTTTTAACTCTCCCTTATTTCCCTTGTTTTTCTTCCAATTGGGTTGTTGAGTTCCCTTTTGACTGGATCATTGCATTATAAACATTCACATTTCGAGGGGAGGGAGTGGCAACATTAGTTTCCTCTATTGGAGACTTACTCATTGATAGTTCTGTTGGGTCCTGAATTTGCCCCTTTTTTCTCTACTATGTTTCATCCTTTCTCCTTACTTTTGTACCCAGTTTGTGGATAAATCCTTGTCTTTCTCATACAAACAAGCATAAATATCTTAGTTATAAACCATTATTTATTATTTCATTTTATGCTTAGTTTTACTTAAAATTATGAACTTTACCTTTCATATGTGATAACCTATTAATGATTCGAAAGAAAGATTCAGAATCACCAGGCGACGCAACTACAAGCTCATCATATCTAGAAATTAATCCTTCTTGGCATCAGCTACCTGCTCAAATGATGCAATACAAATTAATGCAGAAGGAATATCAGACACACCTTCATGCTTGCAACTAAAAATCCCCGATAATATTCTATAGTTTGCTGGGCATGTCACTTCGCGAAACAGCTCGAAGTAAAATCCTATTTATTCCTGAGCTGATTTTATGCAAGGTATTGTTAGTTGTAACTATATTGATTATTCAGAATCCTGAAGATCAAAGATATTCATGGCTTCCCAAAATTTATGTAACAAAATAACTTTTCTCTTGTATAAGTATACGCAAGCAGAGAGAGCCAAGGGTTCACAAATTTTAAAAGATATAGTAGAGTGACTGTAACTATAACTATAATTTTTCATCAAATTAATAAATGAGGGACAATTCTCAGTATCTCTCTATTGCAACCTTTGTGAGATTTTGACAGCATCTTTGTTTGAAGGCCAAGGTCCTCCTTCTAACAGAGTTGTTGGTAGTTTAGATGCTTTAGTATTTTATTTATGTTTTGTGTGGAATTTCAGTTTGATGCATCTATATGGTTAGCTTCAACTACATTCATTCAATGATTGCATTATTTGGTTTTCCTTTGGTTTGTTGTAGGTGGTGTGGTGTGACATTCGACCGTGTAGTTAATCTTTCCTTTTATGCAAAATGTGTTAGTAGTTGTTACAGAATTGCTCCGCTCTGGTGTCGTGTGTGTTATTTATCTTTCTATATTTTTCCTGATTAAATAAATCCTTTGCATTGATGAATTTTTTGTTTGATTAGTGAGTAGATATTTCTCTGATTCGGTAAATTAGACTTTCATTTCCTACAAAAGTAATTCTAGGTGTATTTTTCCTTAGATCATAAACATTCAGATTAGCATAATAGGAAATAGAAGTTCTTTTCAATTCCTAGATGGGTAATGTTATTTTGATTTCTTCCAGGGAGCTGAGTTTCCTGTGCAATAATTAGAATTGAGTGATTTTCATTTTACTTATCAACTACAAAAATTGTTTATGCATATACTTTTCTAATTTCCTTTGAAATAACAGACTTCCATGGGTTGACAATTAAATATTGAACACTCTTCTTATTAAGTAATTAATGAGTATATAGAGTTCCCAACATTTTGGTGTTGTGTCTAGGGAAGGTAATTGATAAGCATAGTCAGTAGTTCAATTGATTCATTTTCCTTAGTAGGTATTATTTTTAATCTTGCATGATTTATAGGTTTGCATGAATACGAGAAGAACCCAACGAGATATTCCCAGAACCCCTCAAAATACTAACTTGGAAGGTGGAAGAGGTCATGGTTGTAGCCCAGGATTAGGGAGAAATACATTAATTGATGATTTTGTTTCTAGGGTTAATTCTTCTATTGGGGCTCAAAATCAAGGACCATCATCTGTGAGAAGAATCCTTCTTTCTCCTAGGTTGGAAGCATTAGTAACTGTGGGTAGAACAGTAGGAGCTGTGACACCATCTGGTGTTCCTGTGGAAGGAACTTTGGGATATAGGGGTAGTTCTATGGGATTATGTGGACCAGAGGACCTCTATCGAATCAACGGAGAGGAAGTTACAAAAGAGGAGTGGTTACAGTTTTGACAAGATTTTGAAGATCATAAGAATCAAGAAAATCTATAGGAAGAGGCAATCATGAATAACGAGCATCACCATGATGATCATGAAGAAGAAGTAAGAGAAAACCAAAAAGATAATGGTGACCTCCAGCATGAGGAGACATTTTCCATACTCCAGTTCCCCATTTTGCAACCAACTGGATAGGACCCCATGAAGAATATTTCACCCTCAGCATTACCTCACTTTCATGGGAATTCCACAGCAGATCCATACGAGTTACTCTTTGAGTTCAACATTCTCCGTTGAAGTTATGACTACACCTCTAGTGAGCAGAAGATGAAACTCTTTCCTGCTACCTTAAAGAATAATTCCCTATGCTATTTTATGAGATTGGGTGGTGAAATTGTTGAAAATTGGGATCAGATGAAGCAGGTGTTTCTCAGGAAGTACTAAGAATATTGTAGGACAAAGGATAAGAGAGAATATTTATTCAAGATGGTGCAAAGAGATGATGAGATTTTGTAGGATTTTTTGGAAAGGCTTTTGTATAATGTGTAGAGGTCAAGTCAAACCACTATTTGAAGGGAATTCCTCAAGATAATTCTACTAAGGGAAATAAGAGAAGACTGTCTAGACATGCTTAACCTGCTAGGGAAGGGAGATATCCCAAGGAGTCCTTTGACCATATTGTGGACTTATGTCAACAATACTCCAGGGGATCTTCCAAAACCAACACAAAGGATCAAGACATTTTCTCACGAGCATAGAATTCATCTGGTGAAGGATCTACTTGGGAAAAGATTGGAAATATCCTCGATAATTTCAAAACTGACATGATGGTTTCCATCTCTTCACAATTGGATGTTATGAGAGAAAAACATAAACAAGTGGCTAAATATCTAGTACGTGATAAGGTGGAAGTGTGTGGACTATGCGAATTGGAGCATGATACCAAGGGATATACCTCACTTCCAAAATCCAAAGCAGTTTTTCAAGCATCCATTGTATACACAGAATAAGCATGTTTAATTTTGCAGAAGAAGCCGTGGAAACCATGGGTTCCAGGTATGAAATCTTATCCTACTCCTTTCAATTCTTGGAATAATGCTAATAATCAATTTTCCTGACCATACTCATATCCTAACACACAACGACACCAACCTTCACAACCAACAACACAATATCATAATACTTAGACTTCCTGGGCACCACATCCAAACCAACAAGCTCCTTGGTCTCTGAGATGGAGAAATCCATATCCAGGAAACTAGTTTCCTCATAACCAACCATCATATCTATAGTATCAATAGCCTCAACTGCAACTCCCAATTAATGCTACACAAATGGGTGCACTGCTCTGTCCTCAAATTCCTGCTCAACCTAACCCCAATCCCAACAATAAGGCAGTGCAACAATTTGAAATTTCCAGCATTTCAACTTATTCCATTTCCCCTCTCCCTTGAAATAATTTACACTTATGATAGGAAAGGGTGGTTGAAACAATAGTCATCGAGGATGTCCCATCCTCTATGACTGAGGAAGAAATGAATCCACCATTTGGAAATTCACTCAGCTCACCAGTCTATATTATTGAGGATGCTGAAACACCAGCTGAAACGTCAAATGATACACATGACGAAACAACAGCTAAAACACTTGTAGAGACACATACTAAAATGCAACTTAGACAGTTTTTGAAAGAACCACCATATCCTGAATGATTAACCTTGCAAAAGGCCACGGAACAACCTAGTTTTAACCTCCTAGGAGAGTTGAAAAATCCTCATGTAAGAATTCCACTTTTACAAGCCCTACACGATGTACCTATTTATACAAAAAATATTAGAGACCTGGTTGTAAAAAAACTAGGAAGGAAACCAAGAGATCCCCCTACAGTGCCTGTGGTAGGAAAGTTATCTGAACTAATGATGGGAAAAGTCTCGTTGGCCAAATACGTTGATCTAGATAACCCCACTATCACAGTATGTATTGGGAAGATTCAACTCTATAATGTTTTGGTAGACTTAGGTGTGTCAATAAACGGGATGACCATTGAGACTTTAAAACAACTAGGACTCACTAATATTAGACCTACCCAAACCATACTAGAGATGGTTGACAGATCCACCATTAAACCAGAAGGGATTGTGGATGACCTAGTAGTCTTCATTGATTCATGGGAGTACCATGTGTTGGATTATCAGGTACCTCCACATGGTATAACCGCTACACCTCTAGGAATATAAAACAAGTGGACTAACCACCACTCCTGGTGATAGGGCCTTGTGCTGGGTTTCAAATTTTCACCAACATTTGTAGGTTTTGGTGTAATGGAAAACCTTACATGGTATTAGATCAGAGGTCTTAGGTTCAATTCCCTCGAGCTACACTGGGGGCGGGGTGTTGGATTATCAGGTACCTATGCATGGTATAACCGCCACACCTCTGGGAATATAAAATAAGTGGACTAACCACCACTCCTGGTGATAGGGCCTTGTGTTGGGTTTCAAATGTTCACCAACATTTGTAGGTTTTGGTGTAACGACAAACCTTACACCATGCAAACAAATTTGTTTTACATCCTAATCCACAGATGGGGGGATACCCATTGATCATTGGAAGACCATGGCTGGATATAGCATATGCATACATCAACTGTAGATCAGGGTTCATGACAATCTCTGATGGAAGTACCATTAAAAATATGACTTTATATCTTCCAGCTAAACCAATAATAGACACTGTAAATTTGTTGTGGATGGATTTAAAGGAAGAAGAGGACATTCATCCCTTATTAACAATTGGGAGAGCCTTGACCTTTAGGATAGAAACTGAAGATGATACCATATGTAATTTCATTAGTGAGTCTATTTTTTTCACTAAAAGAACAAGAACATGAAGAACTCATAGAATAAGCCCTAGTTAGTAATACCAAATTGATTCCAGTAATTGATAATTCCAAGAGTGTTTTAGTAGACGTCGACTTAGGGAAAACATTAAACATCAACCCCAATCTCAAAGCTAATGAACTAGAATGCCTCGTTACACTTCTGAAACAACATACAGGGGATTTTGCATGGGAGTACAAAGATATGAGGGGAATTCCCTCGGCACTGTGTACCCATCATATTTACATTAAAAATGATTCAAATCTTGTATGACAATCTCAGGGCGTTATGAACCCGAATATGAGATATATCATGAAGGAAGAAATCCAAAAACATTTAGAGGCAGGATTTATTTACCCAATTTCAGACACGGAATGGGTTTCCCACTTGTGATCTTACCTAAAAAGAAAGTGAAGTGGCGGGTTTGTGTCGATTACATAGAACTTAACAAAGAAACATAAAAGGATCATTTCCCTTTTCCTTTCATCAATCAGGTTCTATACACCCTGTTTAGAAAACAATTGTTTTCCTTCTTGGATGATTTTAGTGCTAACCAAATACAGATTGCCCCTGAAGACCAGGACAAAACCACCTTCACCTGTCGTTGGGGAACCTTCAAATACAAGTTGCTTCCTTTTGAGTTGTGCATTGCACTGACCATGTTTCAATGTGTTGTAATTGGAATTTCTTTTTCCTGAAATGGTGAACAATGGTATGGAAGTCTTCATGGATGACTTCACTCCTTATCGAAATAGTTTTGATGAAGCACTGGAAAACTTGGAAAAACTTCTGAAACATTGTGAATAGACACACCTATCTCTGAGAACCGAAAATTTCCACATGATGATGAGTGAAGGTGTGGTCCTAGGACATTTTATCTCTGTTGCGGGTATTCAGGCATATCCAACAAAGATAAAGGTAATTTCAAATATTTCTGTCCATGGATCACAGAAAGAGGTAAGAAGTTTTCTTGGTCATTCTCGTTATTATAGGACATTCATAGAAATTTTCTCCAAATTGAAATATCCATTATTTACTTTACTAATTAAAGATGCCCAATTTGTGTGGAAAGCAGGGTAATTTTTAGGGGTGAAATTTTGCCAATTGCCTATTTTGGGTTTTTTTTCAAAAAATAAATTCGCTATTTGGACATTTTTAGTGTCTAATATCACTTATATTTACATAGAATATGTTTTTTTATAATAATATTCGCCAAAATTTACACATTTCAGTGTTAATTTTATGTTTCATATTTAATATTTTCCTACCTATCTATAAACATGTTTTTTTCAATCCAAAACAATCACCTAGAATACTATACTTAAGTATAATATTATAATAATTAAAAAATACCCAAGTGGACAAATGCATTCCAGGTAGCATTTTCAGAACTAAAGAAGAGGCTATCTACAACACCCATCTTAAGGGGGCCTAATTCAGCCCTGCCTTTCCATATTTCTTCTGATGCTTTAGACATGGCCATTGGAGAAGTTCTAGGGCAGCAAGAAGGTCACATCCCATACACTATCTATTATGTCAGTAAGAATCTGTCTCCTACTGAACTAAACTAAATGGTAACAGAGAAAGAATTCCTTGCTATTGTTTATGCCATCAATAAATATAGACATTACATCAATGGATATTCTACATTTATACATACTGACCACTTCACTATTAGATATTTGATGAGAAAACCCATTACTAATGCTAGATTGACTATTTGGTTGTTGTTACTCCAGGAATTTGACATAACTATTGTGGACAGACCATGGAAGAAGAATGTGGTCACATATTTTATTTCTCGATTGAATTATAACGATGATGATACACTAGTCAATATTCTTTCCCTAATGAAAATTTATTTTCCATCTCAACATTTTCCCCATGGTACGCTAACATTTCCAATTACTTGGCTTCAGGTAGACTTCTGTCGCACTTACCTAGATGAGAAAAGAGGAGAATTATATAACAATGTGTGAGGTACTACTGGATATAAGTCCATATCTTTTACACAGGACCTGATTTGGAAATCAAGTGGTGTGTGAGAGAGGATGAAATCCACAGTATTTTGAAGGTCTGTCATGATGATACCTGTGGGGGTCATTTTGTCAATAAAAGGATAGGCCATAAAGAATTAAGGATGGTCTACATTTGGCCAACTATATTCCAGGAGACACGAAAGTATGTTCAGGCCTGTGACAGCTACCATAGAATGGGCTAGCCAAACAGGTTAGATGAGATGCCACTTTAGCCACAACTGGTGGTTGAAACATTTGATAGATGGGCCCTAGATTTTGTAGGGCCTATCAACCCTCCATCAAGATAGAAATTTTACATTCTTGTTTTCACTAAATATATGACCAATTGGGTATAGGCTGTGGCCTTGGTAAAGGCCAATGATAAGGATGTAATAGAATTTTTATATGCAGAGATATTCACCCACTTTGGATTACCCAGGGAAATTGTGACAGACGAAGGACCACAGTTTGTGTCTCGGAAGATGGAGGCCTTGTTTCAGAAGTTACATATTCAGTATCGAGTAACCTCTCCTTATCATTCATAGGAAAATGCGAAGGTGTAAAGAATGAACAAGGTGATCAAATCAATCCTCACAAAAACAGTGAAGAGTCATCACAAGGATTGGGCTAAGAGGTTTTCTGAAGCATTATAGGCCTACCGTACAACATGGCGCAACACTACAAAATTCTCCCCATATGAACTGGTGTACGATAAGAGTGTTTTTTTTCCTATTGAATTTGAAATTAAAACTCTGAGAACAACCATAGAGGAAAAACTAGATTTAACGGAGGCTCTGAAGAAGCAACTGAGTCAACTAAATGAACTAAACAAAAAGTGCATTGCTTAATGAAAAGCACATTGCTTATTTACATCACACAACCTTAATTCAATAATAATTGTAGAAATTCTGACCAGCAATAGATTAATTTCACTCACAACAAATTACAATTGATCATGCAAAATTGTCAACAATGGAGACTGAAAATGGAGCTG
>LPNX010713840.1:27414-44713 GCA_001517045.1 Pseudotsuga menziesii
ATGATCGGATTGGCAAATGAAGTCTAAGAGACCGAGTCTTTTACAGACACTATCATGCTAGAACATTTATTACAATTCCCCCATGGGGTATGAAGATGTGATATGCTACAACAAGCACTTCCCAGAAGTACTTCCAAAGGTCTCTTGAAGTCCGAACAAGTTATCCTTGTCCAGTTCACCAGGATCACTTGATAAAAACCACTAAGTACAACTTAGGTGGTAACAGTCCTTTTTCAAACCAGATGTGGCATCTACTTCAGAGCTAGTCCTTTTTCAAACTAGATGAGTCTTCATAGAGCCAGCCCTTTTTCATGCTGGATGTGGCATCCTGACAATGGAAGGAACCAATCCTCTCATCATGTCACTTCCCTTACATCTGACCATGGAAGGAACCAATCCTCTCACCATGTCGGAATGGCACTACACTTATATACGACCTCCTCATCAGAATGGCCAACACTCACATCTGACATGGAAGGAACTTAATCCTTTAGCCATGAACAGAATGGTTCAGCCCTTACATTTGTCCTACTCGATAGAATGGCCATGAATCTCAACATTCATATCTGTCATGGAAGGAACCAATCCTCTCACCATGACAGAATAGCTCAGCCCTTACATCTGACCATGGAAGGAACCAATCCTCTCACCATGTCAGAATGGATATGGGTCCCATCACTATCTCTGGGAGGAAGCCTCAATCTGGAGAACACCAAGTCTCTCTCTGAAGTACTCGAACTTCACCCTAGCCAATGGATTTGTCAATACATCAGCTATCTGTTCCTCTGTCACAACATACAGGAGCTTCACTGCTCCTCTTTGCACCATATCCCTGATATAGTGATACTTGATCTCGATATGCTTCGACTTGTCATGGAACACTGGATTCTTTGACAACTTCACACAACTCTGGTTGTCACAATGTATACAAGTAGCATCCAACTGGAGATCAAATATATCAGACAGTAGCTTCCGTAGCCATACTGCCTCACAACTAGCTGAACAAGCTGCGACATACTCTGCTTCAGTTGTACTCAGTGCCACACAGGATTGCTTCCTGCTAAACCAAGAGTTCACACCTGATCCCATACTGAAGCAACACCCTGAAGTACTCTTCCTGTTGATGGAACTACCTGCCCAATCTGAATCAACATAACCCTCCAGGTTAATCTTCTGATTCGCATCATACTTGAGTCCATAATCAAGTGTACCCTTCAGGTACCTCAGAATATGCTTTGCAACAGTCAAGTGAACACTTCTCGGATCTGTCAAGTACTGGCTCAAGGTGTTCACAGCAAAGCAAATATCTAGTCTCATGTTCATCAGGTACATCAATGACCCAATCATCTGACGATACATCGTAGCATCAACCGACTTTGATGAAGCATCACTCAATAGCTTCAGGTTCGATGCCATAGGTGTAGCCATAGCCTTGCAGTCCATCATCCCAAACCTCTTTAGGATCTCTACTGCATACTTCCCTTATCCAAGGAAGATCCCATCTGTACTCTGCCACACCTCCATACCTAGAAAGTAATGCATTATCCCCAAGTCCTTCATCTCGAACTCAGCAGCAAGCTTTCTCTTCATATCAGCAATCAATCCATCTATACCTGTCACAAATAGATCATCTACATACAGTAGAAGCATCACTGGGTTGCCATCTTCAACCTTGTAGTAAAGGTTGGAATCTGCTTTACTTTTGGTAAAGCCCAAACTGGATAGAAAGCTGTCAATCCTGCCGTACCAGGTCCTGGGTGCCTGTTTCAAACCATACAGGGCTTTCTTCAATCTGCATACATGAGATTCTCTGTCATGTGTCTCAAAACCGAGTGGTTGTTCTACATAGACTTCCTCTTCTACTACACCATTCAAGAAGGTAGTCTTAACATCTATCTGGTGTATCTTCCACTTCGTCATTGCAGCCAGAGCAAGTACTGATCTGATGGAAGTGTATCTGGCTACATGTGCAAAGGTCTCTTCATAGTCTACTCCTTCTTTCTGAGAGAATCCACGAGCTACAAATCTTGCCTTGTACTTTTCAATGCTACCGTCTGCAGCATGCTTGATCTTGTAGATCCATTTGGAAGTGACAACTGACTTCCCTTTTGGTCTTGGGACAACATCCCAAACATCATTCTTCATGATTGATTCATATTCATCGATCATAGCATCCTTCCATTCTTTCTGATCTGCCACTTCTTCATAACTGGAAGGTTCTTTATCAATGAAATCACATAGTAAAGCTACATACCTGGAATTTGATCTGGTTCTCTTTCTTTCTCTGTGATTCTCTTCTGGAGCCCCATATCTTTCGGCACCTTGGATAAGTTCACGTACCCAAGCAGGTTTCCTCTTATGAGAATTCTTCTCTGATGGTGGATCTACAGGTCTTTTTGGTTCTTCGAACTCTCGATCTTCTTCTTGAGCTTCTTCATTCATGATTGTATCACGGATCCTGGGTGCTTCTGCTTCTGCTTCTTCAGGTTCTTCAGTAGGTCTCTTTCTGGATTTATTGTAAGCTGTGTCTTCATCAAATGTTACATCCCTACTGATGTCAATCTTCTTGTATCCTGGAAAGTAGATTCTGTAAGCCTTCGAGCTTTCAGAGTATCCCACAAATATGCCCTTCTTTCCTGAAGGATCTAATTTTGATCTCTTCTCTTTTGGAATATGTATGTACACTGGACAGCCGAATATTCTGAGATGGCTGACTTCTGGTTTCTTGTTGGAGAAGACTTCTTCAATAGTTTTGTTTTTGAGTACTCTATGTGGAGTACAGTTCTGTACATACACTACTGTTCAGCTTCAGCCCAAAGATGCATAGGTAGATCTTGATCATGAAGCATAGCTCTTGCAGCTTCCATGATAGTTATGTTCTTCCGTTCTGCAACCCCATTCTGTTGAGGATTATAAGGAGTCGACAACTCCCTCTTAATCCCTGATTCTCTACATAGCTCTTTGAATTCATTTGAAGTGAACTCATCACCATTATCTGATCTAATGGTCTTGATCTGCTTTTCAGTATGGTTCTCGATCAAGGCTTTGAATTCCTTGAACTTGCTGAACACTTCATCTTTGTTTTTCATAAAGTAAATACATGTCTTTCTAGAAAAATCATCAATAAAAGAAACATAGTATGCATACCCGCTTAGTGAGTTTGATGACATTGGACTGCAAACATCAAAATGGATGATTTCTAGAATGCCTTTGGCTTTGCTTTTGCTGCTAGGAAATGTCTTCTTTGTATTCTTCCCTTTCGCACATCCTTTGCAAACTCCATCATGCTTTGCTTGGAATTCTGGAACACCTTCAACAGCTTTTCTTGCAATAGGTAGTGCTCTGTAATGCACATGTGCAATCCTTCTATGCCAAAGCTCATTTGGTTCTATTGAATCATGGATCAAGGCTTGTTCTGGATGGCCCTTTAATTTGTACAAGCCTCCTTCTTGTTCTCCAATTACTACCGCATCATCGATAGTCTTTCCTTTTGGCCACATGATGACTTGACCATCTATGAATGCAACCCGCATTCCTTTTGCATCCAATGCTGAAATGGATAGAAGATTCTTCTTAAGTCCTGGAACAATCAATACTTCTTTCATTGTTAGAGACTTACCAGAGTCTAGTTTGTATGAAGATTCCCCACTACCTTTTATTGGATATTGGTAGTCATCTCCTAGTTTCACCTTGTGAGGTGATTCATGTTCTGACAATCTCACAAAATATTCCTTGAATCCCGTCATATGTTTGGAAGCTCCACTGTCTATAAGCCAATCATCACTACCATGAGTAATGTTACCTGTGAGAGCTGATATTAAAACATATTCATCCTCGCTTGAAGAATATTCACTTTCATATCTGGATCTCTTCTTGGATGGTTCATCATCCTCTCCAGCATGAGCATGATGTCTTCTTTTGTTTTTCTTAGAGTGGGCTGTAAGGGCTTGGTCTTCACTTCCCATATTCTCTTCTCTAGCTGCTATCTGTGCTTCTTCTTGAGAACACTCTTCCCATAGTCTGCTGAATTTGACTAGCTTCTTTCTTACACAGATACCTTGAATAAAAGCATCCCATGACCTAGGGAGGCCATTCAAAGTAGTCATGACAATCTCTACATTTTCCACTTCTTCATCAACAGCTTCTAATTGTTCCTTGATTTGAGAAACCCTTGTGAAGTATGACTGGATAGTTTCTGCATTCTGAATCTTCACATTCTTCAGCTGGTTCCTTAGGGTCATCTTCCGATTGATGTTCTTTCCTTCAAACAATTTGGTTAGGGAATCAAACATAGCTTTAGGTGTCTTGAGAGAGGACACATGTGGGATAATATGATCTTTAATAGAATCAGCAATGATCCTCTTTGCCATAACCATCTTCTTCTTATGTAGGACCTTTTCCTCATCTCCCTCTTGAACTGGAATCTCCTCATGAATGAAGGAGTCTAATTCATTCTCTTCCAGGACCAGGGAGATCCTATACTTCCAAGCTTGGAATTTATCATCCCCCTCAAGCTTTTCATCAAGCTTGGTATGATGAGACATCTTTAAATAAGAACCTCAAATGGAAATACAAAGGATTTTAGATCTTACCAGGTTCAAGATGTCAAATCTGAAGCTTGAGCTGAAATCCTGCAGAGCTGGTTCAGGAGCAACTAGGGTTTTTATTTTCCGGAGTTTTGTCCACCCAAATGCCTTCAAATTTGCTCCTAACTTCTATTTTGGGGAGGAGATCAATCCAGGCCAAGGCTCACTAAAAAAATTCCTCTTCTGTAGAAAGCCCTAATTTTCGACCCCAGTGACAGGTCCAAAACTGAGAAACCTCAGAATTGAATTCTGTTTCGACAGAAATATGCGCCCTAGGGAGGAGAGTAAGTCCACCTTACTTTTGCTGAGAATCTGTGGAGAAATATCCACAAACAAGGAATCCCTAGTCTTCGCAGCTGCACAGTGTCTTCTTCTCAGGTTAGCTCTGATACCATGTTAGTTTTTCAACAATTAAGCTAGCATTATGATATTAGGATCTTTTCACTGAGAGAATAACAAGTATAGCAATAAAACATGAGCACATCACAAGAGACAAGAGACACAAAGAGTTTTCCTCGGGGAAACCATAAAGGAGAAAACCCCACAACTTCTTCTAAGATAGAATCAACACCAAAACAGTAAGATATCTCCCAAAACAGCAATAGCCTTCTATCTTCTGTCAAGCCAAAGTATTTCCTTCTCCAAAGGTGCGCCACACTTGAGAGAGCAAGTGATGTATGTCACAAGTGATAAATAGAGAGACTCACACTCTCTATTTATATTCATCCATTCACTTGAATTTCCTTTTCACACGTAGGCTCAACCTAATAATTACTACTCGAGCCTACACCTTAATTAGTGTATAATAACTCAAGTGCCCCGAAACTGTGGGGACTTATCTAATGACTTGATATGACTTGTTTACATTATTAATCCTCCCGATCGGAACATTGGGGTATGACAACATGACTCAAATACATAATAGAAACATCCCGGAATAAACATCAGGTTACAATACATAAGATACATAGAAGAATACATTCTGAAGTTACATATACATCAACAAAAGTGGTAAGTACTGAAATTTTCATTTTACCCACTGAAACACAAGAACTAGTGGGTAATTTACCAATGGATGCCACTATTACACAAGAACCTATTGGAATTAGAAGAAGAAGAACCAGGGCTTCTTGGCCACCAGAAATGGAAAGGATCGAAATTCCCATTTTAGCATGTAGGGTACCCACTAAAACACAAGAACTAGTGGGAAAATCAGCTATGGTGACCACTGCTACCCAAGAAACTATGGAGCATTAGTTAGAAATGTTGCAATATGAAAATGAACTACTAAAGGAGGATGCATGAGCACTGAGAGAAGAACTGGAAAGGTGGAAGGAGGAAAGAAAAAAGCAAGCAGGACAAGGCCTAAACACTTTGGTTGAAGCTCTTATTCATTTTGAAGATCCACTTTCCAGCCAGGAAAAAGAAGAGCTTATATGTCTTGAATGTGGAATCTTGTTTAAATTGGTAGGATATAAAGTTGATAAAACAGAAATAACAGCCTGGAGATTGCAACATTCAGGACAAGGAAGAAATGATACACTAAATGAGAAACCAACAAACAAGGTTGGAAGCATATTTGATTGCTAAGCAGGAATTACAAGAAAATGAGGCATTGAAACCTTAACACTCAGTACACATTGAATTGCTTCCTTCGGGAAGCAGTTATGGGGAATTCAATTCACTTCCAAACCAGGAGCAGAAGTCAGATAATGATGAGATTGTGCAGCAGCAAAAGTCGGATGACACTAAGATTGTGTAGGATCATCAGTCGGATGACACAGATATTGTGCAGGATCAGTAGTCAAATGACAGAGATTATGTAGGAAGGAGTCAAGCATCCTGAAGATATGGAAATAAAACATGACACTGCTACATAAGAACCAATGTCTTTAAATTTGGTTAATGAAACTATTACAATGGAATTGAAATAATCAGACACTGTCACACAAGAACCAGTGCTTCTGGAAACATTTGTTGAAACAAAAGTCCAAACTAAAACTTCTAAAACATAGGAAATAATAGTTCAGATTGAGGATGAAACTACTGAAACACAAGAAATAGTAGTTCAGATTGAGGATGAAACTGCTGAAACATAGGAAGTAGCAGTTCATACTGAGGAGGAGGAAGAAACAAACCATATACTGTATGTTCAAACACAAGAAGTAGCAACACAAGTGGACGCTGCAAAACTTTAGGAGACAGAAGAGGTAACACTTCTAAATGTTGAACCAAGTAGATGGAAGGGTCATGCAATAAAATTTGATGAAGTTATGATTTCCCATAGCAGTTCATACTGAGGAGGAGGAAGAAACAAACCATATACTGTATGTTCAAACACAAGAAGTAGCAACACAGGTGGACACTGCAGAACTTCAGGAGACAGAAGAGGTAACACTTTTAAAGATTGAAGTAATTAGATGGAAGCATCATGCAAGAAAATTTGATGAAGGTATGATTTCCCTTACTGAGCATAAAAAAGTCATTCAAGAATTAAGGGAACAATGGGATGAGGAGATCTTCTTTCAGAAAATTCGATGGGAAAAGATGCAGGGAGAATTAAAAGAGTTAAAGAAATATGAGTCTATGGAGAAATACAAAGAAAAGATGCTCACTTTAACTCATGAGTTATTGAGCTGCAGAGCCCCCTCCTCATCCTATCCTGTATTCCTATTTGAACATATGACTCTGTTCCAGATTAAGGATTTAAAAGAAGAAAGGTACTGGAAGATTGTAAAACCTTCTCAATTCTTGTAAACTCTCACCCAAAGTGAGTTTTTTGAGTAGAATTTGCTTTGCGAATTATATTTGCATGATAGGGCATGGCTGATGGATACTCAAGCCAATCCAGTTCCCCATATTGGGGATATTCATTTAAGGACATTTAATTCTTTTGTCAATAATCATGTGTGTTGATTGAGGGCCTCACAAACCATTCAGAGAAATGAGGACAACTCTACTTTATGGATTCATGTAGAACCTAGCGACCCTATCCCTTTGATTGTTAGGCATAGGGGAAAACTTACATTTCTAGAGAAATTCAATCATTTGGTTGTATTTCAATAGAAGGTTATCTATACTTGTGTTGACATGATATCTCGATAGTAGGACATTGATATGCAAGGAAGTAGTCAAAGGTGGGACCTTTCCCATGTAGCCCTAAGGGCACGAGATCTGTTTTGTTTTGAAAATTTTAAATAAGCCCTGTCTAGAGTACATGGCTATGTTAAATGTATGGAATATTGTGGCCTAAACTAGTTGGGTTTGAGTTTTAGATTCCCACTTATTTAGTGTCCAGACAGATCCTACAAGGAAACTAAAGGATGACAAAGAAAGCTGAGAGAGATTGTTGGGGTTCTTTGATCATGAGAAATGGGTTTTTGCAACTAGAGGAGGTACCCGAATCCTCATTTAACCTCATGAAATTTCACAGGAAAAATATTGAGTATGATTCAGACTCAGACTAGTTCATATTGTTGCATGAAGACATGCAATTGGAGAGCTAGGGGGAGATGTTGGGTCCTTAATTTGCCCCTTTTTTCCCTACTCTGTTTCATCCTTTCTCCTTACTTTTGTCCCCATTTTGCAGATGAACCCTTATCTTTCTCATACAAACAAGCATAAATATATCAGGTATAAATCATCATTTCTTATTTTGTTTTATGCTTAATTTTACTTAGAATTATGAACTTTACCTTTCATATGTGTTGACCCGTTAATGATTTGAAAGAAGGATTCAGAATCACCAGGTCGCACAACTGCAACATCTCGTCATATCTAGAAATTAATCTCATTTGGCATAATCTATGTGCTCGAATGACGCATTCAACAATAATGCAAAAGGAATCTCAGACATGCCTTAATGCTTGCAACTGAAACTCCCCGAGAATATTCTACAGTTCGTTGGGCATGTCACTTTGCGTAACAGCTCGAAGAAAAATACTATTTATTCCTGAGCTGATTTTATTCAAGGGATTGTTAGCTGTAACTATCTTGATGATTCAGTAGCCTGAAGATCAAATATCTTCATGGCTTCCCAAAATTTATGTAACATAATAGATTTTCCCTTGTATAAGTATACGCAAGCAGGGAGAGCCAAGGGTTCACGAATTGTAAAATATATAGCAGAGTGATAGTAACTGTAACTGTAATTTTTCATCAAATTAATAAATGAGTGACAATTCTCAGTATCTCTCTATTCCATCCTTTGTGATCTTTCAACAACATCTTTGTTTGAAGAAAAGGACCCACCTTCTAACATATTTGGTGGTATTTTATATGCTTTAGTATTTTATTTATGTTTTGTGTGGAATTTCAGTTTGATACATCCATATGGTTAGTTGCAACTACATTCATTCAGCGATTACAGTATTTGGTTTTCCTCTGGTTTGTTGGTGGTGGTGTGCTATGACATCCGACTATGTAGTTAATATTTCCTTTTATGAAAAAGTGTGTTAGTAGCTATTACATACTTGCTCAACTCCTATGATGTGTGTGTTATTTATCTTTCTAGAGTTTGCATGGTTAGATAAATCCTTTGCTTTGATGAATTTGTTGCTTGATAAGTGAGTAGAGATATTTCTGATTTAGTAAATTAGACATTCATTTCTTGCAAAAGTAATTCTAGGTGGATATTTTCTTAGATCATAAACCTTCAGATTAGCATGATAGGAAATAGAAGTTATTTTCAATTCCTAGATGGATAATGTTATTTTGATTTCTTATAGTTTCCTTTATTGTAATTAGAACTGAATGATTTTCATTTTACTTATCAACTACTAAAAATATTTATGCATATACTTTGCTAATATCCTTTGAAATAATAGACTTCCCTGGGTTGATAATTAAATATTGAACACTCTTCTTGTTAAGTAATTAATGACTATATAGAGTGCCCAACAAGTTCATGTATTTGTTTCTCTAAGGATTCCATAGTATGTGATTCAACTGAACCCACAATTCCATCGGCATGTGGTCGAGGATTAGGTTTCATAAAGTACGTATTGGACCTCGGTGAATTAGGTATAATTTCATAAAGAATCCCATACCGAGCTTAAATCAAATTGATCTACTGAGCCCTTAGAATGGATTCCTCTTCTATTATAATTACCCCCGAAGTAGAAACATCTTTTGAAATATATGGCAATAGAGATTTCAAAACCCATTCTAATAGAAACTTGGAAGGGATACTGGCTTTAATTATCCTCTTCCAACTTCTTCATTCCTGAATATTGTCAGAAATGTGTGTAGCCTTATTTTTCCTAAAACTCGACAAAAGATCTGTACTAGAATCATACTGGACATGAAGTTGGAAGTGGTTAAGAAAAACTATTGCTAAATCAAGGAAACTATCGTAAACAAAAGATGGAGGTTCAATGTACCATTTGGCTTCTACGCTAGTTAAAGTTATTTGAATACACCATAGAAGAATCAAACCATCATTCAACGAATTCGAGGAGCACCATAAATGAAATGTAGTGACATGGTCACTAGTATCCTCTCCTGGTTTCCCTTCAAACTTAGGAATGTATTAAGCTAATTTAATTGAAACTAGTGGCCAAGTCAGGTCATGGTGCACGATGTTATTCATCAATTTTGAAAGTTCTGGAAAGTTTAAAGTTTCCAGAAATGGGAGTCAAGGCCTATCCGGATCTTGATATTGAGGATCTTGGTGTGAAGAAGTTCTTGCACCAAAGTTCCTATAAGGTTGGTTGGGGTTTCCCCCATCTGTTGGATATGAAGTGTCAATGTTTTGGAATGGGTTCCACCCAAAACATAAGGGATTACTAACCTGAGATGAAAAATACTAGGATGGTATATTTCTGAACAAGATGGGTGTCATAGACACGGAATAAGTGGTTCTTCCACCGAATAGTAAAAAAGAAAATCTTCTGACTGGTGCATTCGAAACATGGCCTGTGGATTGAAATGTGAATCGCGAAAAGGGATTCAAAATTCCTGAAGATACACCTGAGTAAGTAGGTATATGGCCTACAAACGAAGAGGATGGAGGAATATTCCTTCCATACTAACGATACTCTTGAACAAAATAGGTATAACCACTAGGGTTATTCTGAAAATTTTGAAATAAAGGAGAGGATGTAAAAGGTACAATTGGTATGTCATTGACCACTACATTAGACATACAAGTAGTAGTATTCATGGATACTAGAGGAATGATGACTCTAGTACTCGGTGAAACAAGAGTTGAAGAAATAAAATTTAATGACACTAGTGGTGCTACATGTTTGTTATATATCTATGTACTTACATGTGGAATAGATACTCCACCGACTAACATAGCTCAAGTGGGGGTATAAATTTCCCATGATTCTTCTCTCGTATTTTCCTCTACAAAACCTAGAGGGACACCAATCCCATGTTAACTAAACGATGTAATGTGTACAAGGACTGAATCTCCTAAATCAATGAGAGGTGTGTTAAAATTTATCGCAAACTCTTCGGCTTGCAAGTCTTCAACTTCAACTGAAGTACAATCAGCTTGAGTATATCTAAGTTTAGGTTATCATGGAATTTCACATACATCGGTTGATTCAAAGGAACCTCTCATGTTGAATCTTCGCCTTAGATGTGGCGGTGGGGGCTCCACTGTAAGTGGCAAAAGTTTTTGTAACCTTCTTGATGTACGAAGGGTTTGGTCCTCCACAACTAAAGATTTATATCAAACACACATAAAGGCTAGTCTAAAACACAATCAAACAAAACAACACACTACTAGAAAAATTCCTAAGTATCAAAACTAGGTAGATGAAGATACCTTCCAAAGGAAAGTTTGGTATGATGAGGATCCAGAAAAAACCAATGAAGGATTGAAGAATAGTTACCCAGGGTCTCTATACAATTTCTCTTGGGAAAGCTTTTGAATCACCAACAAATTTTCCAAATAGTTCCATGGGGTTTTTGCCCATGTCTATCCTAGGTACAATGAAATTATCCTTACACTGTCACCTGTGTAAGAATCCTAGTAGTCAATATACTAAGGCTACCAATCCTACAAAGAAGTTCTGATGGAACAATCATTATTCCAATTGAGGTGCATGGGTAGGGTAACAAATATAGAAACTCAAATAGTACTAGCACTACACGAGGCCAAGGGTGGTACTGAGTGAATCCCTGAACATACAACCATTATGGTGTATGTTAAACTAAGTATTGGAGGGGTATCTTTGCAATCCAAAATTCCATGACCTCCTACTTGACTCTTGTGTGAGAGGATCTTTTCGGATCACTTCCTTTAAGGTTTATTTTTGTTTGCTGGAAATATGGACCTCCTGCGGATAGGAGTTGTTTCCCTAGATCTAAATGGTTCAGGTCTAGAACAAAAAATAAACACCAAATGTTAAACTTCACCTAGATATGGTTAATCACTTGGATGAAATGCCATGATACTGATCTCAAAGTTTGTCCTTGCTATCGTTGAAGCTTTCTCTTCTGATAATGTAGAATAATTTGTAAGAGATGGAAGACAACAAGAAAAAAATGATAGCATACAAGATAACCAGCTAGATCTATGATTGTGACCAAGGAATCAAGCAATATATACACATGAAATAGCAAATACGGGAAAGAAAAGACATTTTTTATTAGAAATGATTGCAGAGACTACAACCTTTATGCCTTGGTGTTGAGAGTTCCTTCCAATGGCTACTTTCCTCTAACTTCAGCTTGCCTCCAATAGCTCAAGAATTATTTTGGCAGAGTTTGGGTATGCAACACAATTCTTCCTCCTTTTCCCCATGGGGCATGAGCCAGTATTCAAAGGCATGAGAGGATAGGTATGGATGAGGATATCATGGGTGAGGTAGGGATAAGATCCTAAAAGGGAGGATATCAAGCTCTAGCTAGTCCTAAACCATACAGATGAGGCTCCATAGAGGAAGGCTTCAAGAATCCTCTCGAAGATTCCTTTTTTGCCTTTAAAACTCGATCATTGCACCTATAATGAAGAAAAAATACGGTGTTAAGGGGGTAAATATTCTTGAAGTAAATATAGAGGAAATCACACCACTCTTTTCTCATGTATCAGGGGCGTTGCTGACTTAGGTAACGCTTTTTTCCAATGGAAAAGGAGCGTTACTAGCTTAATACAGGGAAAAATTGCAAGGGGTCAATTTCTTCCTTCATTTCTCTCAGGAAAACTTTGATGGATTAGAGAAGACAAGGGAATACCTTTCTCATAACATGAGGGTGATGAGATTTAGGTGTAACAAAAATCCCCCCAAAGTATGATGGCTAGAGGGAAATTATAGGCATAATACTTTGATAGAAGGTGCAGTCCCGAGGAAAAGGTCCCGGTGGTGATAACTTCTCAAACATCACAAAATTTCTGCAAAACCTTTTACATTTTGATATATGTCCAAACTGACTCACAACATGGCTGCTGACCAATACAATGCATATCCATGTGAGATACAAAAATTCATGGCTACTAAAATACAACGTAGATCCATGTGAATAAGACTCAAACTTGGACATAGAAACCATACATACAATGTATATCTATGTCAAACAAACGAAAATATGAGCACAACCACGAACATACAATGTGGATCCATGCTAAGACTCATACAAAATACTCCATCGCAACCTGGGGAAAGCAATGAGCGCTTAACAAATACCCAGGGTCTTCATCTCATCTTCCACAAAGTATGATTCTATCCATTTGATTACAATGTCTTGATGTCAAACATGGTAGAAACCACTTGATTACTAGACAATGATGAGAACCGTTAACAAGTGCGGGGGAAATCACCATTAATGTCAATGATTCCCAAGGTACCCTAGTAAAATCTCCTAAGTATGAATAGATGATTTGATATTGAACACTCAATCGAATCCATCGATCAAAGTTCAATGATGTGAACCTATGTCAAGAGTGAGAGAATATATCATTGATGAATATAGATCTGAAGGTACTAACTTGTTTCTAAGACTAATTCCTAGATGATGAGCTAATGTCGATAGGAATAGTCTCATCGAAGGAGGGCCATAATGAATCCCACATCGACGACACGAAACTCAGAAAAATGTTTTGGAATTTTAAGTATGATGTAACCATAGGACTAACTCAAAAGTAACTGACACAAAAATTTGTTTTAATTGTAGGTGTAAACTCTCAAGACAATTTCCCTTTTGAACATAATGCAGCATGACTAAATACTTGGCAGCATTAAATTGACAAGGCAGAACACAATGCGACAATGCAAAATGCATTCTTTGAAATACTCAAAGGAGTGACATGACTCATGAAAGTGGATTGACTCGGAAACAAGTTGAATACCCAATTGACTGAATGAAATGCAGACAAGTTCCATGTTCAATTTTTTTACGAGTCCAAAGAGGGTAACAAACAATCATTGTATCTTATCCGGAGACAAGTCCATTCACATATATTTCATGAACCCAAGAAAGGAGGGGTTCGTTCCCAAAAGAAGGTATCTCAGTGTTTAGTTTAACTATTCCATTGAAATTTAACTCGGTATCATACATGTTTAGAGAGTCTAAAAGAAGAATGAAGAAGACTCCAGAATGGAATTTTTCATAAATTTAGTCCCCAAGGCCCGAAAAAGTATAAAATATTATCCAGGAGAACTCTTCTAGTCATGATTTGCTGTAGTATACCTTTTTCGTAAGTAGTTCCCCCTATTTTGAAAAAGGGGTAAACTATCACCAGGAATACGACTCTTCAAATCCTTTTACGAGCGTGAAGAAGTTAAGTTCACTCGGCAATCTTTTCACATTTTAAGAGTTTGAAAAGATCTTAAAGAGGAATCTATTAGGGTTATTTTTTCATAATCCACTTTTAATGAGTTTGAAAACAGTAAAAGTATACTCGATACCTCTTCACTAAGTTTTTAAGGAGCACACCGAAGGTATAAAAGGAACTCAAAACCTTTTTCATGTTTGAATCCAGAGCATGAAAAAGTGATAAAGTAAGCTCAAACCACTTTTCATGTTTTAACCAGAGCACAAAAAATGAAAAGTAAGCTCAACACCATCTTACTATTTTTAACGAACTCAAAGATCAGTTGAAATAATGCTCAAGGTATCTACTTGATTTTTTAACGAGCTTGCAATAGAAAAAATACTATGCTCAAGGTAGACTGTTTAATTTTTACACAAGATTGAAACATAAAATAACTATCCTTGAAACATGGTTTCATTTTTATGCAAGCTTGAAACCAAAAAGGTAAAATTTTCTTGGAACAACCTATTTCATTTTTTAATGAGCTTGACATAGAAAAAGAACTATGCTCAGGAATGATTTCATTTTTATGCAAGCTTGACACTAAAAGGTAAACTATGCTTGAGGAGTGGTTTTGTTTTTTTAACAAGCTTAAAACTAGAAATAAACTATGCTCAAAGATAGTTGTTTCATTTTTTAATGAGCTTGACATAGAAAAAAAGAAACGATGCTCACAACGTCTATTTCATTTTTAAACGAGATTGACATAGAAAAATAACTATGGTTACAAACATCTATTTCATTTTTTAACGAGCTTGACACAGAAAAATAACTATGCTCACAAACCTGTTTCATTTTTTAACGATCTTGAGACAGAAAAATAACTATGCTCACCAACATCCATTTCATTTTTTAATGAGCTTGACACAGAAAATGGAACTATGATCACAGACCTTTGTTTCATTTTTTAACGAGCTTGACACAAAGAAAAGGACCTATGCTCACAAATATCTGTTTCATTTTTTAACGAGCTTGACACAGAGAAAAGGAACTATGCTCACCAAGTTGTTCTTACCCAACATGATATCCAGAGGTTGGTATATTTCCACCTTGCCTAAGAAGACAATGACTTAACTCTAGTGTGATATCATAGGCTGGAGCCATGCCCCCCCTTTTACCCATGAAGGGAATAATCTAACTAGAAGAAGGGGAAGGAATCAAAAGAACATGCGGAACATTCAGGGAAGTCTAATTACTAGCAATGATGCAATGGTCAGGTGTAACAAAGGAAAGTTGATCAATGGTCACAATCTTCCCATCATGGGGAAAATGCATCACTCTAAAGAGTGTGGAAATTATAGACTTCATGGCATAAACATAATCACATACAAGGAGAATATTGAAATCTAAATGACCTTGCTCCACCATAACATCAATACAAACAGTTTTCCCTCCTAATGTAATTGGTAAATGAGGAAGGATCCCTAAAGGTGCAGTAGGCCTATGATTAAAAGACAATATCTGATCGGTGGCTGGCACAAGCTGAGGAGAACCTAAATCTTTCCAAGCAGTTGAGGATAGAATACTAACATAAGCCCCTTCATCAACAATAGTGCGAAGCATTCTCCCAGTAGTAACTTGCACAACTATCCAGAAAGGAACAATCTAATGAAGACAAGACTCTGTTAGGTTACTCTAGTCAAAGGAAATAAATTCAATACTTGGAGAGGGTTCTATTGAAACAAACAAAATTTCCTCTTATCAAGAACAATCAGAACAAAGCATGAAAATGTCAGTAGGTTTTAGTTCATTCTCTACTGGAAGAGAAGAACAAGATGAATATTTTGTCAAAGTGATTACTTCAATCTTAACACTATCTGACGAAAGAGTGGGATTGGGTAGAGATGAATTCAACTCGACCAATTGAATTTCACTCTTCAAAGGAAGAGTGGGATAAAACATAGATGAATCCGAATTGACCACTTGGAATTCACTCTTGGAAGGAAGAGTGGGTTCGACCATGGATGAAACTGAATGGACCACTTGGTCAACTAGTGTGGGTTCAAGAGAAAACTTATGATAACATGTTGGAAGTCATTGTAGAGGAACAATAATATCTTCCAACAAATCAGAACCTTCATCCATGAGAGGAAAAGGGTAAGTGTTATCCCTAAAGTTGGACCTAGACTACGGGATCCAAGCTTAAGGAAATCTTTAAGTCTGGTAAAGACCAAATCAAAATAAAATCAAACCAAAATACAGACAAAAATAAGACTTGAGGCTAGTATCATAGGTTTGTACAGTTTTCAGGAATAAAATCACAATACAATTTATGTATATACAGCTGGTATATATCACAGACTATTAAATACAATTATTCACAGAAAAGATCAAAGTGTTCAACAGGTTGGTGAGACAATAATGGCTGGAATGGAAGATATGAGTTTTCAAATAGCATAACAAGAGTCTTGTACTCTATCAAGCTAAGCAATAATGTATAGCTCATCACATTGAATTCTTTGTCAATTGGGTACACTCGACTCTGGCCGGAAAGATAGCCTAACAAATACATTGGCCGATCCAAATGGCACATGGTATTTACCTCACTACCAACACAATAGTTAAGTCGCCAGGCTGAGTTGTTGTAAATAAAAAAATCCCCAATCCATAAGCCTGTACGAATTCGCTCACTTATCTCATGCAATAGTTCAAATGCATCCTCAAATCCCTGCTCATCGACTGGTTGACCACTCTCCAGATATGTAGAAACAGCCTCCCTGTTGTATTTCAAAATATAAAATGAGTTGTCACTTCTGAGTGCAACAAGATCACCACCATCTGCCTTGATGTTTACTGTCTGTATTTCGGCATTGTTTCTCCATTTTGGCGTAGATTTGACCATCTAGGAACGGCCGGCAGGTTATTTGACACAATTGTTCAATAGCTTTTTGAAACTTTAAATTGACTTGGCAAGTTTCGCACTCAACGCCTGAGAAACTATACTGAA
>LPNX010713840.1:47830-95330 GCA_001517045.1 Pseudotsuga menziesii
AGCTTCAGTGAAAACGATGGGATCATTGAAGCAGTTGAAGTACAAGATCAGGGGCAGCGAGATCATTCGCTTTATGGACAAGAGTGCAGGCTCGTTGGAGCTCAGAGATTGCTTTTCAGTATAGTTTCTCAGGCGTTGAGTGCGAAACTTGCCAAGTCAATTTAAAGTTTCAAAAAGCTATTGAACAATTGTGTCAAATAACCTGCCGGCCGTTCCCAGATGGTCAAATCTACGCCAAAATGGAGAAACAATGCCGAAATACAGACAGTAAACATCAAGGCAGATGGTGGTGATCTTGTTGCACTCAGAAGTGACAACTCATTTTATATTTTGAAATACAACAGGGAGGCTGTTTCTGCATATCTGGAGATTGGTCAACCAGTCGATGAGCAGGGATTTGAGGATGCATTTGAACTATTGTATGAGATAAGTGAGCGAATTCGTACAGGCTTATGGATTGGGGATTGTTTTATTTACAACAACTCAGCCTGGCGACTTAACTATTGTGTTGGTGGTGAGGTAAATACCATGTGCCATTTGGATCGGCCAATGTATTTGTTAGGCTATCTTTCCAGCCAGAGTCGAGTGTACCTAATTGACAAAGAATTCAATGTGATGAGCTATACATTATTGCTTAGCTTGATAGAGTACAAGACTCTTGTTATGCTATTTGAAAACTCATATCTTCCATTCCAGCCATTATTGTCTCACCAACCTGTTGAACACTTTGATCTTTTCTGTGAATAATTGTATTTAATAGTCTGTGATATATACCAGCTGTATATACATAAATTGTATTGTGATTTTATTCCTGAAAACTGTACAAACCTATGATACTAGCCTCAAGTCTTATTTTTGTCTGTATTTTGGTTTGATTTTATTTTGATTTGGTCTTTACCAGACTTAAAGATTTCCTTAAGCTTGGATCCCGTAGTCTAGGTCCAACTTTAGGGATAACAGTAAGTAAAGTGTATGTCTTTCCAAAGAAAGCAAGGATTTCTGACTTTACCCTTCCAACTCTTAACCACATAGTCATAGGTTGAGGGGGGATCAGAAGCCGATGACATCGGTTGCCAGGAAACCTTAGACCACTCTTCTAAAAATAGGGCTAGACCATGAAAATCCTTCGGAAGGTGATCACCCTTGCAAATCCTAGAAGGGAATTTTTGCTTACACGGTCTTTGGGTGTGCAGATCAACACTCTCCACACTGGGAGGAGTAGTTAGTTGAGACTTGGTTTTTTGTTTGTTTTTCTTCTTTTTAATATTCCTTTTCTTCTTCTTCTTCTTCTTCTTATCCACCTAACTACCGGTACTACAACTTTCAATAGGAGAAGAGGGAGAAATGCGAGAAGACACATCTGGCAAAGAAGGCGAGGGATCAACATCAGGATGATGCTCCTGCGATGGAGAGTTAGGATCTAAATAAATTGGTGTACATGGGATAACTGGACTGGAGAATAACCAAACAGGTCATTTGATAGTTAATCTAGGAATGCTTAATGTATCCATGAGAGGAGGACCAACATCCCCATATGGAGGGGAAAAAAATACGTGCTTGGTGAAGGATTCTATTGGTTGGTAGTCCTGGAAGGCAAAGCCATAACTATGTAACAAAACTATCTCTCTCTTCTAAAAATTCATAATTGTATAGACAACAAGTGCTACTCAAACGAAAGAAGCAAACAACATATGTGAGAGGAGTGTATTAAAGGTTTGGAACCTCATGGGAGTGTCAAATCACCACAACTCGCTATATATTGTAGGGACCAATGAAAAGCTTCTCTTTTGAATTGAAAAAGAAGTGAGATATCTAATGAAAAGAAAGAAAAGATTGTTACAATTTTTATACAAAAGTGTTTAGATTTTTCAGCTAAAGCAAGAATAAACTAATAAAAAAATCCTAAAATAGCTAAATTTGTATGAATTTCCACAAGTTTTTCAAAAAAAGAAAAAAAATACAAAAATAATGTATAACAAATGAAGAAAAAATGAAAAGAATATTTTCTTGTTCTGTTAAAGAAGACAGAAATCAGATATCTAACAAAACCAAGTTCTATTCAAATCCAACTATGAATCTTTAAAAACAAACATCAATCATAATTCTTGAAAATACCTATGGGTTCATACATGTGCATAGGGGGGTCTAAGGGCTCTTTTTTTATTTTTTATTTTTTGATTTTTGATTGAGTTTTCTATTCAAAAGTAAATGCAAAGTTCAAACTACAACTGTAACAATATAAAGCATGGTTCTCAAATACTATTAACAAGAATTTAAGAATAAAAACCCAAACATGGATAAGAAGAATACATCGCACTACGAGTTGTAGGTGTTGAAGAGGGATTTACCAGCCTGAGCACTGCTTCTTGTCCACATAAATAGAGTGGTGGCACTGCCTATTGCAGGTTCACAGCAAAGCGTTACTAGTTCCAACACTGCTACTTGCACACAGATAAAGAGCAGTGGCACTACTTCTTTCACACAGAAAAAGAGCGGTGGCAGCTCCAGAACCGCACTTAATATACAGTCTAGGAGCGGTGGTTGAGATGACGATCTGAAAAATAAAAAATGCGACAGAAAAGTAAGCTACAGACTGAAAAATGAGCCCAAACAATCACCAGAAAATGCAATGAACTAAAAATATGAAGATCCAAAGGTAGATAGAGGCAAATCAATCAAATTCAAAGCATATCTATAGATCTATCAATTGAAAATTAGATCTATAAATTGAAATTGAAGGTGGAGGTTTCAACTTACCAAAGATTTAGAATTCGAAGTATTTCCCAGTGGAGTCGCCACTTTTGTTAGCCAGAAATATGCACCTCCCATGGACAGGAGCTGTTTCCCTAGATCTGAATGGTTCAGGTTTAGAACAAAACATAAACACCAAATGCTAAACTTCCCCTATATCTGGTTAATCACTTGAATGAAATTCCATGATACTTCTCTCAAACGTTGTCCTCGCTATCCTTGAAGCTTTCTCTTTTGATACTACAGAAAAATATGTAAAAGATGGATGATAACAAGAAAAACATGATAGCATACAAGATAACCAACTAGATCTATGCTTGTGACCAAGGAATCAAGCAATATATACACATGAAAAAGTAAATATGGGAAAGAAAATACCTTTTTTATTAGAAATGATTGGAGAGACTACAACCGTTATGCCTTGGTGTTGAGAGTTCCTTCCAATGGCTCCTTACCTCTAACTTCACCTTGCCTCCAATAGCTCAAGAATTATTTTGACAGACTTTGGGTATGCAACACATGAATTCTTCCTCCTTTTTCCCATGGGGGATGAGTCAGTATTTAAAGGCATGGGAGGATAAGTATGGTTGAGGATCTCATGGGTGAGGTGGAGATAAGATCTTAAAATGGAGGACCTTGAGCTCCATATGGTCCTAAACCATAGGGATGAGGCTCCATGAATGCAAGCTTCTAGAATCCTCTCGAATATTCCTTTTTTTCCTTTAAAACTCGAGCACCACACCTATAATGAAGAAAACAAGTGGTGTTAAGGGGGTAACTCTTCTTGCAGTAAATATAGGGGCAGTGGCACCACTCTTTGCTCATGGAGCATTGCTGACTTAGCTAACACTTTTTGTCAATGGAGAAGGAGTGTTACTAGCTCAAAACAGGGGGAAATTGCAAAGGTCAATTTCTTCCTTCATTTCTCTAGGGAAAACTTTGAGAGATTGGAGAAGACAAGGGAATACCTATCTCATAACATGAGGGTGATGAGATTTAGGTGTAACAATTTTACTAAGTGAAAGGACACTATGTCGAAGTTTGATGGTTTTGGATAGTTTAAGGATAACCATAATCCGAAACCCTATCTTAATCTAGTGAGTGTCATCCCAAAAAAGAAAATTTTACTAATTAATTTTAAATTATAAGCGTTCTATTTAAAGGTTTTTATTTACTCAAGGTAAATGGTCGTGAAACTGATATAAATTTTGATTCAACGGGAAATCAAAAGATATATGATGTAATGCATTTCAAATTGACATTACCACTTAAATTTTCTTTTTTTCAAAATTAATGAAAATTACCTACTTGAATTTGGAAATAAAAAAATATTTTTTATTTTTCTTTTTTTGAAACTTCAAAAAATGATGTAGATTCCCTAACCTAAAGCAGCTAGACTAGAATGCACCTAGTTTGCACTTCTTTTTATTTTTATTTTAAAAAATGAAATGAGAAATGGGAAATTATGCACAAATGCAAGTGAGACATAGAAAATTGTATGAAATAGACTCAGACCTATGATCTCAGAAAAACAAAATTCAAAGCACATACGAAGTTCAACAATAACCAACTTGGACAAACTACAAAGTATTTAAAACAACATTATTCAAAAATTGGGAAAAAATAAGTCAAGTTAACTACCAAGAAACCAGACAACAAGTGAATTTAGACATCAACGGAGGTTTATGGAAATTGAACCCAAGTGATAGAACAATTGCACTCACAAAATTGCTAATCAAACATGCAAATTTACACACAAAGGAGACTGAAATTGGAGCATAACACTAATCTGTATTGAATAAGTGTTCAATAGCCAACCTTATGAAGTCATAGGCTGTTGCAATATATAATTACATGAGATATTCGAATGCATAAGGATGGCATTCAAAATAGTCAAAAAGTAGGCTTACTAAATCTAGTCAAATTCCCCATAGGTGGATCAAGCAGTTTCTAAATCTACCTAGAGGCTCATGAATTGGCAAAGTAAAGTAGGAAAGCTAATAAGTGATGTAAATACAACTCATGCATGCTTTTACTAGGAGAAAATAATGGAGGATGATGAAGGAAAAAAACAAGTCAACTACACCTAGTCTTACTTTCCCTTTTGCCATAAATCTCAATAAAGCATGAAAACTTAGTAGAAAAAGTAGATATGCACCAAGGAGGATCTGGAATAAAGTAGATATGCTAAATATGGATTCCAGGAGGTTTTCCAAGCACTCCATGATTCAATTTTAGCAAGTTTGACTTCTATGGCATGTGGAAGACAACTTGCATAGAGTGGAATATTGGAAACTAGGAAAATAAGACAAAAATGGATTAGTTAATGTCTAAGGTAGGTAACTATGGGTTGATTATTCTAAAACCCCCCCTTAAGCCTGAATTTATGAGTAAATATAAGAAAAATATAGGGCCTAGAAACAAGGCTTAGTCACCCTTTACATACTACATGTCCATTTAACCAACGGAAGAGGCAAAAACCCAGTGGGAAAACCCTCCCTTAAACATGGACAGTAAAACAAAATTTCAAAATATTGTCATCAATCACGCTTCACAGCATGATTAGCAATCCCCAGCAGTGATTTGAGATTGCTGAATGTCTTCTCACAAAAAACTTTGGTGAATATGTCTGCTACTTGTTCTGAAAATGCACAGAAGAGTAGGTGAATGGTGCCATCATGCACAAGCTGTCTAATGTAGTGCATATGGATCTCAATGTGATTGGTTCTTTGTCTCTGAACTGGATCATTGTAGATTTGAATGGTTCTCTAATTATCACAATATATAATAGTTGAAAACTTTGATTCAAAGCCACACTCACCAAGTATCCCCTGCAACCATAAACATTGAGTTGTTGCCTTTACAACTCCTCTATCCTCTTCTTCTATAGATGAGAGTGCTATGGCACTCTATTTCTTGCTTGACCAACTAATTGGTCCTTCAGAAAGCATGAACACATATCCTGATGTTGACTTTCGATATGTGTTGTCACCTACCCAACCACTGTCAGTAAACCCAATCAAATCAAGATCATATTTAGCTTTGTAGAAGATCCCATGAGTTCTTGTTCCCTGAACAAAGTTAAGGATCCTTTTGGATACTCTCCAATGGATCTCATGAGTCTGATCCATGTATCTTGAAGCCACACTTATTGCATAATAAATATCAGGTTGAGTGTGTGTAAGGTACAACAAACACCCAATCAACTGCCTATATAGTGTATTATTTACCATAGGAGAAGAACCTGCTTCTTCAAGCTTAATTGCTGAAAGGAAGGGAGTATTGCTTGGCTTGCAATATTTCATGTTGAACTTGTTCAGAAAATATAAGGCATACTTGGACTGATGTACTTTTATTCCATGTTGGGATTGAGCAATTTTGAGACCCAAGAATTGGCTCAACAACCCCAAATCAGTCATAGAAAATGCATGGTCCATTGCATCCTTCAAGGAGGAAATCTCTTTCTTTGAAATTCCTGTAATCAAAAGTTCATCCACATACAAGACAATAATCATCAAATAACCATGAATCATCTTCAAATAAACATTCAGACTTGCATCGAACAAAACTCAATGACAGCAAAAAGCCATCAATATTGGCATACCAAGCCCTAAGGACTTGCTTAAGCCCATACAATGATTTCTTTAGCCTGCACACAAAAGATGGATTAGTAACAAACCCTTGAGGTTTCTGCATGTAAATCTCTTTAGTGAGATCTCCATTTAGGAAAGCACACTTCACAGTGATGTACCTCCCACTGCTTCGAAGCTACAATGGCTAAGGCTAGACTGATGGAGTCCATCTTTGCCACTGGTGGAAAGGTTTCATTGTAGTCAATACCATGTACTTGTGAGTATCCCTTGGCTACCAATATGGCATTATATTTAAAAGGTGAACCATCAGCAGAAAACTTAGTTTTAAAAACCCACTTACATTGAACTAGCTTCCTCCCTAGGGGAAGATCAACCAGTTCCCAAGTGTTGTTCTTCTGGAGTGAGTTGAATTATTCTTTCATGGCTGTTTTCCATCTTGGATCATGTCCTGCATCTTCATATGTCTACAGTTCTGATTCAACCATCAGATAGCACTTCTCTACAAAGAAAGGGTCTTTCATACACATGGTACTCTCAAACTGAGATCTAGTCCTCCTAGGATCACTAGGATTTCCAGCTAGTTCCCCAGCTGCATGAATGGTATTTTCTACCCATTTTGGTATTGTGGGACTGTCAGGATCTAAAATTAAATCATCATTATTAGACATATCAGAATCATCAAAATCATTTGTCTCTTCACTTACATTCAATGGTTCTGGTGGTGAAGAAGACTCTCCAACTTCAACTGTTGCTAAAGGCTCTTTTTGGAACTAAACACTACTTTCAATGAAGGATTTGTTTGTGCTCAAGTTCATCAGCTTGTACCCTTTTGAATCTTCAGAGTACCCAACAAATAGACACTCTTGGCTTTGGGGCTACAAATCCTTTCTCTTTTCAGTTGGAATTCTAGCCCAAGCCTTTGACCCAAAAATCTTGAAATGGGTCACATCTAGCTTGCACCCACTCCAAGATTAAAAAGGAGTCATACCATAAATTTGTTTATGAGGAACCCTATTTTGAATATAGAATTCATATTTTATAGCCTCGGCCCAAAACTTTGGTGGCAAATTCTTAGCCTCCATCATATAGGTTGCCATCTCCTTCAGTGATCTGTTCTTTCTCTCAGCAACACATTTTTGCTGTGGTGTGTAAGGGATTGAATGCTGCATCTGAATACCTACATATTTACAATATTGAATGAACTTAGACTTGACATACTCACCACGATTTTCATATCTGAGGATCTTGAGTCTCCTCCCAAACTGGTTTTCAACCAAGGCCTTAAATACTTTGAAGAGGTCAAAAACTTTAGACTTATGCTTCAGGAAGAAAACCCAACAATACCTGGAAAAGTCATCTATGAAGGTCAATGCATATTTGGATTGACTCATTGACATATGAGGAAATGAACCAGCAACATTGCTGTGGATCAACTCAAGAGGTGTAGAGGTTCCTAGGATACAACCTTGATAGCCTCACTTGGAAAACTTAATCTTTGGTAACTCTATGACCATTTCTTTTTCACTTATATCAAAAAGATACTTATAGTTAGTATGGCCAAATATTTCATGCCAAATCTTGCTTGCCTCATTAGCATGAGTTAGAAGAGAAGAGGGGTTTGAGTAGGGTAGAAAATGCGAAAACATGTATACCTTCGAAGTGTGATCTACAACTCCTTTTGCAATGACTTTACCATTCAATATCTCTGTGATCTCAACATCATCAGGGGAGAAGATGAATTTATTTGGAGAACCTGTGTGAGTCATCTGATACACTGACAGGAGGTTAGAGGCAAGACCTAGAACATACAATGCATTATTGAACTTACCATGGTCAAGATCAATCCTTCCTTTCCCCAAACTATCAGTGAGAGAGTCATCTCCCAGCACTATCGGTGGACCTTTTGACATGTCAAGAGAGGAGAATGCCTCCTTGGTCAAAACAATATGTCTTGAATCTCTAGAGTCTATGATGAAGCTAGGTGAGCTTGATGTGCCAACAACCAAAGCATGTACTCTCTCTCTGTCCTCTGAATTTGATCCTCCTTCCCTCTTCTTTGAGAAATCAGGAAGGGAGATGTTATTCTTATCCAAGAGTTGGGTCAACATGTCAATTTTATTCTTCATGCAGGAGCTTTTAGGATGATAGCCCTTACTACATTATGCACACTTGCTCATTTCTTCTTTGTTCTTCTTCTTCTGGAAGTTCTTCTTGGAGCCTTGGGGCTCCTCTTGAGACTTGTTCTTGTCTCTCTTTTTCTTAAGTGGTTTCTTAACTTTATTATTGCCTTTTGAATCCACCCTTTAATCTCCAACAACCAAATCTTGGTCTTTGGAAGGTGTGATGCTGCCCATCATCACCAATTTATCTTGTTCTTGTGTGAGGGATTCCATGAACTCTTTAAGATTAGGAATCTTCCAGGCTCGAGTTGTCAACTTGGTGGCATGGAAGGTAAAAAAAAACACCGACTAGTCAGGGCCAAGGTTTGAGAGTATGGAAAAAATTAGTTTCTCTTCCTTCTTTTCAATTCCACACTATTTTAGCTGCAAAAGAAGGGATTTAAACTTGGAAAAGTAGAGTTGCAGGGATTCGAAGCTGCTGGGACTAAAAGAGATCAATTCATTCTCGATTTTATGTCCTCTCATCTCATTTTCCTTAAAAAAATCTCTACAAGCTTCTCCCATACTTCATTAGGTGATGCCAATCCATCAAGATGGAAGAGGAGGTCTCTTGATAATCTAAGACACAAAAGACCATATGCCTCATCCCTCTTGTTGTGCCATTTAATTTTCTCTACATTTGCATTGGGATCTACTTCAATTTCCATAGTCACCCTATAGAGACCTTTCACTGTCAACAATATCTCCATCTCTTCTTTCCATTCAAAGAAATTAAATGGAGTCAAGATGGTCTTCTGAGATTGATCCATAGCTCAGAATTGTGCCCTTCAACCAGCAGAATGTGCTCCCAGTCAAGATGTCAAACATGCAATAGCAATATGGAAGGATATAAATTGATCTAAAAAGGCTATGATACCATGTGGAAATTGAAACCAAGTGATAGAACAATTGCACTCACAAAATTGCTAATCAAACATGCAAATTTACACACAAAGGAGACTGAAATTGGAGCATAACACTAATCTGTATTGAATAAGTGTTCAATATCCAACCTTATGAATTCATAGGATTCTAAAATATATAATTACATGATATATTTGAATGCATAAGGATGCCATTTGAAATAGTAAAAAAGTAGGCTTACTAAATCTAGTCAAATCCCCCATAGGTGCATAAAGCAGTTTCCAAATCTACCTAGAGGCTCACGAATTTGCAAATTCAAGTAGGCAAGATAATAAGTGATGGAAAGACAACTCATACATGCTTTTATTAGGAGAAAATAATGGAGGATGATGAGGGAAAAAAATAAGTCAACTACACCTAGTCTTACTTTCCCTTTTGCCATAAATCTCAATAAAGCAGGAAACTTAGCAGAAAAAGTAGATATGCACTAAGGAGGATCTAGAATAAAGAAAATATGCTAAATATGGATTCTAGGAGGTTTCCCAAGTGCTCCATGACTCAGTTTTAGCAAGTTTGAATTCTATGGCATGTGGAAGACAACTTGCATAGAGTGGAATATTGGAAACTAGGAAAATAAGACAAAAATGGATTAATTAATGTCTAAGGTAGCTAACTATGGGTTGATTATTATAACAAGGTTGAGACACCCAAACTCTACATAAATTCAATCCAATCACAAATCAATCAATGATACCTAAAGAAGTATTATACAAATTGTTGGAGCAGGGCCCCGCAGCTATAGGAAAAGTTGTTATATCGGAACAAGAAAGTCAAAGGAAATAGTTCCTGAAGAGGACGAGAAGAGAGCTCAACCACTACATTTAAGGCAGCAGTGATGACAGGAGGGATCAGCTACCCTCATGAATGGAGAAGGAGCAACGAGCCGAGGTATTAAAGACAAAGGACAGAAGGGGAGCAACCAAGTAAGCGGTGCCCATACCCACGATCAGCGCCGAAAATCATGAAAGACTACAGAAATCTGTAGTGTGACCAATAAGTGGCAGTTCAAAGTACAGATAGGTTGATTGTCACAGTTAGGGTTTTGGGTTACTGTTGGAATAGGCCCACAGTTTTGTATCACGGTGAGACCTTCGGGCCACCTATTTAAGCATGTAGTTTGTATTATGAAGGGTTAGCTTAGCTGAGCTAGATAGCTAGAGAGAGAGAGAGAGAGAGAGAGAGAGAGAGAGAGAGAGAGAGAGAGAGAGAGAGATAGATAGATAGCTCATTAGACAATAAGACATTGAGAAAGTGTCAAGCTCTGGTTCTATTGTTAAAGATGTAGTTATCTTACTGTAACCAGCGACCGACTCCTAGAGCATGAATGTAACAATCTATAGGGATTGAGAGAGAGAGAGAGAGAGAGAGAGAGAGAGAGAAAGAGTATATTGTAAGAAGAAACAAATATAGGAAGAGAAGATATCTAAGAGAGAAGGGCTCCCAGCTAGGTGCATGGAGTTTCCCAGAAGATATCAAGCTGCATAAGAGGATGCAGCGGAACTGTGTTACTCTCTCTAGATATAATATAAACACAGTTCCTGTGGACGTAGATTCCTCCCTGGAAGTGAACCACATAAAATCCGTGTGTTGTGTGACTGTGTCATGTGATTGTGCTATACTTATTTGCTATATGTTATTCATTACATGAATGTTGCTTATCATTTAATGAATGTATGTATTCTATCCTTCAGTTGCAGTAACATAGAAGGTTAAATGTGAGTTGAATGTGTTAAGTATTATGTATATGAGTTTATCAGTGCTTGATTCATGACAGCTAACAGTTACAGTATTAAGTGACTTCTGTATATTTAGTTCAGCAAGTTGAGCGGGATTAATGTTAAGTGTGTTAGACTATAGAGGCTAAGTGAATTTGTTTAACACCTTGATGAAGGTTAATTGAGCTATTATACCCAGAAAAGAAGCCTCTGGACCTTGAGAGTTGATGAGCATATTAATTCTTACTCTAGGAAATATCATGGCGTAGAAAGGCGATATTGCACTGTCGGAGGAGCTGTGGTGTGAGATATCACAGGTTAAGAGTTGAGAAAAAGAGTAAATTTGTGCATCATCCTAGAAGCTACGATGCGATAAGAGCCAATCCCGTAGCAGAGTCAGCTAGGAAGAGAGAAACAGCCCGTGCTAAGAGACTCAACTTGTTAAGTAGAGTCAAGAGAACCCAGGATGCTATAGAACCTGGTTGAGGAAACTTGATTCTTCAACCAACCCATTTAAGATCACTTCAGGTGAGACTTTATGCCACTCTGCAGTATGTCACCAAAAGGGCCAGTGAGCTAGGGGTTTTGTTGGTACAATAAAGTAAACCTGGGTATGCCCACGGTGAGACCAACAAATGGTACTTGAACCTGGGTCTCTGACCAACTGAAAGACACCTACAAAATATCCAAATAGAGACCAAAAGTAATGATAGACCAGTAAAAGATCGAGGAAAATTATTCAAAAAATAAGAAATTCAAAAGAAAACTTGGAGGGAAAAAATCCTAGCTTTCAAAAATCAAGTCACAATAAATACACGATTGTCCAATAGTAAATCCACATATGGTACGTGACTGTATAGTATAAAATCTTCATATCCTGAGGAAATGCATGACTGTAATTAGCTTGCACCCATGAATTCTTCAAAACAAATTTAAAAAAAAATAAGAACAGACTCAGGAAACTTAAGAAATGGGGTTGGACTAACTGAACATTGTTTCTACAAACCACAAACATGACCAAAATTGACATGTTGGAAGAAAAACTACATAGAGAGACCCCAAAACAAAGGTAACTCACCAGCATAGTAGCCAGTTCTGTTGTTAGGTAATTTATCCTATGGATGGGTTTGAGGCCACCAACATACTAGGGGTTTTACAGACATACATATGAGGTTCTACAAGCATATATTAAAGTAAACGTTTAAATATAGAGAATATTCAAACCTTATTCTGAAGGTTGATCCTATCTTGGTATTCTTCTAAAATCATCCTTAGCTCCACTGCTCCAACACCTGCAAAAAAAGAAAACACCCTTCTCCAAACACTTTCTACTATTATAAAATTTGAGACATGAACATATGTAAATATTGAAACTTAAAACAAAAGCACAATCAATATCATCGCTAATTAATAATTGAAACATGCATAACATAGATATGGAAGGAAATAGCTTTTCTTTATTAATGAAATTCTTGGAACAAATACATATACATATGTATGATCAGTATTCTGTGAAACTTGGATATGATCCCTCTTGCTTCTATTCTCTAAAATAATTCCTCTAGCACAACCTTGCCTCCAAAAGGTCCCCCCTCTCCTCTAACCCCTCTCCTATTTTTATTGTCCATTGGGAGGAGGATTTATGAGGTTAGGGTTGTTAAGGGTGTTTGGGTGGTTTCCAAATCAACCCCATCTGCCTCATGATTAGTTTTTTTTTTTTTTAACGAGTTTTAATGTAATACAAGAGCAAAAAGAGGGAAAGTTGCATATGCTACTTGAGTTTCTTAAAGGAACTCATGTATGCAAATTTTGGGATAAATATGTGGGTTTCATGTATGTAACTTGCATATGATATGTGTGTCTTTAATAGGAAAGTCACATATATATCTCAAACTCATTACCAAAAAAATGTTGATGCTGGAGTAAAGTTCATGTAATTTAGGTCAAAACCTCTTACAGTGTTAAGTCCCTTCTCTCCATTTTGTCCTTTTCTGTGATGACACATTGAGTGGCATCACTCATACATATAAGTTCCAATATGAGGTATAACAATGTCCCATCTTAAAGTGATCTAAGGCATGAAACATGAGTTCTATAGGTAGGGGATTTTATTTGTGTTGGTGAATTCATACTATGTGATTAGGGTTATTTTAATTTTGCCTTAATGAAATAGAGAATTCAAAAGTATTCTTTACATCCTAGAGGTCTATCAATTTATTCACATTCATAGAAGCAATAACATACATGTGATTGAACTAGTAAACAAGCTTAAAATCTAGATGAAGGGAATTTAACTGAAAATGGGGGAACCCCTAAGGTATTTTTGATACTTTACTGAACAACATGATTCAATTTACTCCTAACCAAAATATAAATCTCACTACAAGCATGCATGGAGATCCCACTTCAATAATGTACAAGAAACATTGGAGGTAAAGAGTTTAATATCCCTCATTCAACAACTTATATTATTCTCTCCCTTTTTGTGATGCAGGACCCAAAATTTTATACAACATTCATTTAATTACAATTATATGGTGGGATGTTAGTGATGTGGGTTTTTCCTACTATTAGCATAAAGTTATGGTTTGAAGGTGTGAAATTTTCTATAGGATCACATGCATGTTCTTATATTGATGTTCTATTCACTTCATGGATATGGACTTAGTGGAGAACTTCCTAGGTGCACCTCAAGTGCTTTGTGACCTTATCATATCCAACATGGGAACACACAAACACACACACAGATATATATATATATGTGTGTGTGTGTGTGTGTGTGTGTGTGTGTGTGTGTGTGTGTAAGGTTTATTATGCTCAAACAACCTTCTACACTAGGGATTTTATGCTCTAGGTCAACCTCAAGGACTTATTGCATCTGAACAACCTACGTCCATGATATTTTCCGTTCATAAAACCTTTGGGGCATATTACATATGAGTAACTTGCATAACATGCCATGGATATTTTTACACTCAGACAACCCACATGACATATTACATCCAAATAACCTGCGTAGCACACCAAGACTCATATTTAAAGTTGTATAATTGATAGTAGGACTTATTGCATCCTAATAACCTACGTACCACACCAGGGATCATATTTACATTTGGATAACCTATTTTAAGACTTATTATGTATGAGTGACCTGCGTATCATGCTAGGAATTGTATTTACACTCAGACAACCTATAAGACTTATTACATAAGAGCAAACTATTACACCGGGGTATTTTCTACTCGGACAACCTATCTCATTTCCCATGTGAGATATCATTCATCTACGTCTTCTAGTCTCACACTATTTCTAGCATAGAAACATATCAAAACTGATTACATCTAAGCATAACCTGCGAGCTTCACCAAGAATGTTTACATTTGAGAACAACCTACCGGACTAATTACATTTAAGAAACCTATGATCTTCACCAATATTTTATTCTTGGACAACCTATCCCTCCAGCTATCCTAGAACTGATCACTCCCTCTTTCGAGAGGTCTCATTCTCAATCACACCAAGTCTTTCTTTGAAGTACTCGAACTTCACTTTGGCTATTTATAGCATAGAATCAAATCAGGACTGATTATGTCCAAGGATAACCTGCGAGATTTGTTAGGACTTATTACATTTTAGGACAACCTACATGACTGATTACATCCGAGCAACCTATTACCTTCACCTATAATTTTACACTCGAATAACCTATTTCTCCAGCTATGCTAGAATTCATCACTCTTTCTTTCGAGGGGCCTTAATCTAGATCATATACTGGAGCTTCACTACTCCTATTTACATCATAAAAAAATGTAAGTAAGATCAATAAAATCAGATAATATCTTTCAAAAACATACTACCTCACAACTAAAAGAGAAAGTGGCAACATATTTTGCCTTAGCTATACTCAACACCATGTAGGACTGCATCCTTCCAAACCAGTAGATCATACCAAATCTCAAACTTAAGAAGCAACCCAAGGTTCTCTTCCACTCAGTGGCATTTCCTTGTCAATACAAATCAACATAAATGTGTAGGTTAGTCTTTTGATTCTTATCATAATTGATCCCATAGTCAATTGTACCCTTCAGGTACCTCACTACATGATTTATAGCAACCAAGTGAGCATGTCTTGGATCCATCAAGAACTGGCTCAGGGTGATCACAACAAAGCATATGTATGGTATTGTATTTGTAAAATATATCAATGAGATAACAATATGATGAAACATCATGGAATCAATCGACTCTGATGAAGCATCACACAATAGCTTCAAGTTTGATGCCATAGGTGTGGATATTGCCTTACAATCCAACATTCTGAATTTATTTAGAATATCCACTGAATACTTTCCTTGACCAAGGAAAATTCCATCCACATTCTTCCACACCTCCATTCCTAAGAAGTAGTGCATCATCCCTAGGTATTTCATTTTTAACTCGGTGGAAAGTCTCCTCATTGCATATTCAAAGAGTTCATCCTCTCCTATCAAGAATATGTCATTGACATATAACAGGAGCATCAATGGTCTTCTGTCTTCAAAATTGAACTAAAGGTTGGAATCCACTTTACTCTTAGTAAATCCTAGGCCCATTAGTAATATGTCCATCCTATCGTACTATGTCAAGATTCTCAAACTCGAAGACTCTCTTCTGTAGTAACTCCCTCTTAGGCGGAGCATCATTCTCCCTCTTAATTTTGTACTCTATGTATTAAAATATTTTGTAATTAAGTGACAAGTAGCTTCTTATTCTATTGATATTCTATGTATCCATCTAAGGTCATTGGATACCAAGATCCTCTCTCTTGAACTTTGTTGAAAAGTTCCTCTTGCACCCATCTGTGATCTTTTTGTCCTTGTAGTAAAGGTTAAGATATTCATCACTCTAGTTGATATTCAAGCTCCTCATTTGACTATATGTTCTATCCCATGGGTTCCTTCTAAGCTCATACAAGGCCTTATTTAATTTGCACACATGATTCTTCCTGTCATGTGTCTTGACTGCTAGTGGCTACTCTAAGTACACTTCCTCCTCGACTACACCATTCAAGAATTTTTTCTTGATATCCAACTGGAGTATCTCCCATATCATATCTGCATGTATGGATCTAATGGAATTATACCTCGTAACTGGTACAAATGTCTCCTCATAGTCTATGCCTTCTTTTTTTGAGAATCCTCGTGCTACAAATCTTGACTTGTATCCCTCGATGCTTCCATATACTGCATGCTAGATCTTGTAGATCCATATGTAAGACACTATGGACTTCCATTCATGTCTCAAAATGACATCCTAGACATCATTCCTCATGATCAAATGGTACTATTTGATCATAGTCTTGTTTCCTTTTATACTTGTCCATATCTAGAAGGATCTGCATCAATGATGTCACTCAACCATGCCACATAACTAGATTGTGTTCGAGGCCTCTTACTTTCTTTGAAAGTTTTGTCATACTTTTCATTTTCTTGGATTATTTCTTGTGCCTAAGATGCTCTTCATTTCTTGAGGTGGATCTATCATCCTCTTTATATTCTTCTAAACCTCTTTCTTTCATCACTACGTATCTGACCTGAGGAGCTTCAGGTTCCTCTTCTAAACTATCATTAATTGTTCTTCGGAATGATCTACAAGTCAATTTCAGTTGCATGATTAGAAACATTTCATTATTTCCAAAACATATTAATCTAATGTATCAAGATATATGTCACACAGTCATGCAAATATCTTAGCCAATGCTACAACATTCATCCATATCCAATACACATATGATAACTTCTAGACGGCTTCTACCCCAATGTTATTAAGATTGTGTACTACTCCCAATATGTCAACAAAGAGTTTTTAATATAGATAAGTAGCAATGAATGTTGTAAACATCATTGACTTCTTACCCATCATGTGCAATTCAATAGTATAAATGCAAACCTTCAAACATGCATAATACATTAATTGAATATAAACAAGTGCACAACCAAACAATATCATGAAATGAAAATTGAACACTTATCTTTGTTTTTTTAGTGGGTATACTCCTTATTGATCCTTATTCCCTTTAAAGAATATTTGGGGTCTTCTGATTCATCATATTCTTCCTTCACAACTGCATCCTTTCTTATCCAAATGTTGAAATGGATAAGTCTAGAGATTCTTCATGAGTTCAATCCTTCTATATTAAATTACATATTCATCATCACTTGAGGAATCTTCTCTTTCTTCTTTGAATCCTAAGAGATTCATCTTCAATTACTCTGATATTCTCTTCTCTTGTTATGAGTCTAGCTTCTTCTTATGTGCACTCTTCCCAGAGTTTACTAAGGTAATCAAATTCCTTCTAGCACGTATTCCTTGAATGAATGAATTCCATGATATTGGGAGGCCATTCAAGGTGGTCATAAAAATATCTTCTTTTTCTTCAGCTACTTCAAGTTGTTCCTTGAATTGAGCAACCCTTGTGAAGTGTGACTGCATGGTCTCTGAGTTATGTATCCTCACATTTTTCAACCGGTTCCTTAATGCCATTTTCCAATTTTTGTTATTTCCTTCGAACAAATTCATCAAAGCAAGGATGACACATGAGGGATGAGATGATTCTCAATAGAATCTGCAATGACTCTCTTGTATCTACCCTTAGCCTCATCTCTCTCGGGCTCTAGAACTTTCTTACTGATATATTGATCCAATTCATTTTCAAGGATAAGGGAGATCATATACTTCCATGCTCTACAGTTTTCAACTTCACCAAGCTTATCATCAAGCTGGGTGTGATGATTCATTTTGAAATGAGAACCTCAAATGGAAATTACAAGGATTTAGATATTTGAGGTGTCCGACCTAGTTCTAGAGAAAATTAATCTAGGGTTTGTTTGAGAAAGCATATTTTTCCAAAATTGGAATTTAAATTTTTTTATTAGATAGAAGGATGCGCCTCTTCAAGGTGAGTTGTCCAATGTACTCATTTTCTGAAAACAGTGGTGGGAAGCTCATAGAATTGGAATCCCTAGTTTCTCCATTTTTCTTATGTAGAATTGTGTGATATTGATTCTATTGTATATCCAAATTTTATGCTACTCAAGGTTTGAAACCTGTCACTGAGGTATCCTTCTCTTTCATCTTTCCAACCCCACAGGTTAGAGTAAAATTGGATTCTCCAAGTCTACATTGTGCTTATATTCCCAAGGTAAATTTTTTCATAATTGTTCAACATAACAAACTTGTACGGACTTCCCTGTGTCACTATTTTACCTTCACGTTCTATAACTTGGACCACAGAAAATAAAGTATGTTCCCTACCTACAAAATATTTCTACATTTTATTTGGAACTTCCTATCCCAAGATATATCAATTCTCCCCAGGTCACATGTTTATAACTGTATACTAGAGGAGGTTGGAACCCTTATTTGGAGGAATCATATCTCCTGAAGTATATTGAATCTGAGGCATACAATCACACACAAGGTACACAAATTTTTCTTCTTTGGACTGTCCAAGTTTCAGCCCCCGATCCTTCTCCAATCTCACATTATACTGAAAGTTTCAAGATGATTAAATTTAGTCTTCCAGGGTTTTCAAGCATGAAACGCTAATTTTGAGTAGATGCCATTGTTGTTGTATTTCAGCCACACAATTCCTTCTTTTAGAGTGTCTTTGATACCATGTTAAATTTTCTAAAATAATTTACTTATGATCTTTATCTAAAAGAATAAAGAGCACATCAATACATCAAATATAGATAAGACACATATTTTTTTCATCAGGGAAACCATAGAGGAGAAAACCACACAAACTTCCTCAGAATAGTTCAGTCACAAAGACTGTATCACAAGATAGAATAACCTAAGAACAATATGTCTACAACAGCTCTCTATTCCTCCTCTTCTTCTCTCTCGTAAGGTGCACATGAGAGAGAAAGTGAGTGTATAAAAAATGAGGAGGGTGCCTCCCTATTTATATTCTTTCATTGAGTTATTAAATCAACTACAAGGTCAACCAGGTTACCTTTGGGGCTGAACTACCTTAGAATACTCATAAATACACTTTCATTTATTTAACCTAGGGACTATTTCCTCGACTTACAACGAACAGTTTACCTCAGTTACCATAAATAATGATGACATCCTGAAAGGATGAACACATAACTATGATGGGGGTACAACAATATACAATATTAATATTCATCAGGATACCTTACGAAGTTACAATTACAACACCAAAATTAAATTCCTTATACTTTTTCCCAGATAATTTAATGAAGATGAAGGTATGTAGGTGGGGGATGAGGTGGATTCAAAAAAAGTTAACGAAGTCGTGCTTCAGTTTTCCAAAGATAAAAGTCTTGGTATAGACTAATGAGTGACATAATTTTTTGTTCACTTCTTTGATATGTTTAGAGAGGAATTGACTCACATTATCAATGATTGTAGAAGACTAGGGAATATTTCGAGAGATCCAAATTCCACCTTTATTGTTCTTATAGATAATAAAGACAATCATGAGTGTTTTAATGTTTTTAGACCCACTTCACTTTGTAATATTTTGTATAAAATCATCACTGTTAAGTTTTCTATGTTGTCATAGATTAAGTCCTAACTTGATTACATTTGATACATTTTCATAATAACAACATAAAGAGGATCACTGAAAGAAACAAAATCAAATGGTACACAACAATTTACCTTGGGAAACCCTGAAGGGAAAACCCATAAAAAATTCCTCAAAATATATTACCAGTATGCAATGGCCAAAGAAAATGGTGTCATCAAGTGAGAGACCAAACCACAAGCATAAGAGCCAAAACACCAAAGACACTAGTCCTCCTCCTCTGTCTCTCTATCTTCTCTCTCTTGTGCAATACAAGTGTTAGTGAGTATGTACAAATGAGGGAGGGAGCCTCCCTATTTATAGTAAAATTCCCAACTAACTTTTACCCCAACCAAGATAACCTACCTAAATGGAAGGGATGACTTACATAGGTAAACTTCACAATAATAGTTATATTTATATTTTATAGATGTTATTGACCTGAATTACACCTAAGGGTTTACCTCATGACATTTACATGACCTTTTACATCAATAACATCTCCCGAAGGAAGAATAATAATTGTGAAGTACAAGTAGAATATTCTTTGAAGTTAGATTATTTCAACACCCCCCCTTAACAAAATGGTATTCTACTAACAACAACAACAAATGGTGTGGCTCTACACAACACCATTGAAAGGAGAGATGAGGAATAATCAACATCATTGTTTGGAACATTGTCCGGTACATCTATATCTCATCAGAAGTTTTGAGAAGCATCATTATCTACAGCACAGTGCTAGAGTATCAACATATCTAGTACAGAGCTAAAGTATCATCATCAACATCTCAACACAGATATGAAGTATCATCAACAACATTTTCAGTACAGAGCTGAAGTATCATCATCAACATATTCAGTACAGAGATAAAGTATCATCATCTGCAACATGGAATTAGGGCATCATCATCTGCATCATGGAACTGGAACATCAACAGCAACACGGAGCTGGAGCATCATAATCATCTGATGGAACATCATCAAATGCAACATCAAACTAAATCATCATATGTAGCATGGAACATCATCATTTGCATAAAAAATTAATACAACACTAACATCGACAACACGAGGTTGCCTCATCAGCATAAGGCTAGAATAACAAAAACAACATGTGGCATCATCATCATTAGTTCAAGCTTGGAGTAACATCATATTATCAGGTATAACAACAACCAACATGATCCTTCCTTTCAGAATTACAGGATCATGGAAAACACATCTGTGGTAGTCAAACAATCCTTCCTTTCAAAATTACAGGATCAAGTCTTTGCAGAGCTAGCAATACTAATCACAAATAACACATACATACATAGGACAATACTTACTCATAATTATGGGATCAATTCCATTAATGACATCCTAGACGATCCTTCCTTTCAAAATTATGGGATCAAGTCCACTTACTAATATTTTGGATGATCCTTCCTTTTGAAATTATGGGATCAATTCCACTACTAACATTCTAGACAGTCCTTCCTTTCAGAATTACGGGATCAAGTCCACTACTAACATTCTAGATGATTCTTCCTTTTAGAATTATAGGACCAAGTCCACTACTAATATTCTGTACAATCCTTCCTTTCGGAAGTGTTTTCACAAGATCTGTTCCACCTATTTTATTAAATTATTTGAAGCATTTCAAGTCATTTGAAGGAATCTACTTTTAACTCCACTGAGGACCTTGATATTCACTTTAAATACATTAAAGCAACATCTAAAAATGGTATAATCAAAGGGGTTAAGCATGTAACAAGAAAGTCAAACTTCTATGATGCAGAGAAGACAAAGAATTTCTTGATGGAAGCAAGACTTCCAGATGCCCATCTCTTGATAAATGTTTGCGACCAATTTGGTTTTGTACTAGATATTAATTACTACTTGTATTCAAACAACATGCTACAATACATTGAAGGCTATGTCCAGAAACTCAATCCAAGCAATGCTCATTTAGTTGTTGACTAACTACTTGATGATGATTTTCCAGAGGATTTCATTAAAGGTCTTATTTTTTCAGTTCGTTTTCTCCTTCCTATAGAACCACTTGTTGAATGTGAGAAAAGAGATCCAATTCTGGAAATCGTTACATATAGGTGGGGCCAATGTGATGATGAACTTATTGATGTTACCAATAAAAATACTCTATCCAAATTCCATAAAGAAATGTCGATAGGTGGAATGTTCAGTGATGTCGAGGGAGATCAATGTTTAAAAAATTATATCACATTTGTTGTTTAAATAATGATAACTCCATTGAATACTTATGTAATGAAAAAATGCTAAATGTTCAAATATTGAGATAGCAGGTTTTTATTCTGGTGGGTACCATTGTGGGTATCGTGTTTGATTTGACTCAGTGATTTCTGTTGTCTCGTGTTAAGGTGGTATCCGAACACTCACACACACCTAGCAATGCGTCCAGAGTTTGTTGGAAACAATATTGAAAGTTTGAGATTGCTCAAAATATAGGAAGCTTTACAACTATGCTTCCAGAAAATATTGGTACATCTATAGCAAACACTTCAGCCAAATGTTGAGTTTGAAATAGAAAAGTATTGGGAGATACATAATTATTCAAACATTCAGTTCCAGGTTTCTTTCCAGTTACAAATTTTGAGGGCGATTGGTGATGAGGTGACAGTTAAATATTTGGTAAAGGGACACTTGGTATTAATAGCTGATGGTTGAGCTATCTTCTCAAGATCTCCTACCAGGGAGCTCAAGATTGTCTTTATTTTAAATTTGCAGCAGAGCATATTTTGGGGGAGGATTGTTCAATCCTTAAAATGGTAATGTAATATTATAAAAGAGAGGATTAGAAATTTCAGAAGAGGGGTTTTAGCCGAGAGGGCTGAGGATGTATTAGAAGTCAAATTGTTGTATGCATTTTGTATATCTTAATATGAAATGACTGCTTTGAAATGATTATAATCATGAGACTGATTTGCTTTTATACATGAATTGTATCTAGTTATGTTTTATCTTGTGTGCGGTCTTGATAATCCATTACAAGATTCTTATAATGATGTGCAATTACCTTTAAATGTACTATTGCAGAACCAGATTTATTCTTTATAAATTCATGCTCATAGTATTTCCTATTACTGTATTTTACAATGATACATTTCCTGTTGTTTGATCTTTAAACCTAGCCTGATCTTTGTACTGTTATACCTCCAGCACTCTATCAACTCAGTTACCCATTAAACCAATTTTAAAGATTCACTAGCCATGCTCCTTATGCAGTCAAGGTGCATCTTTTAGTGATAAGAAGAAGCATGAGATCAAGTCCAATACTAACATTCTGGATGATCCTTCCTTTTAGCATTACAGGATCAAGTTCATTACTCATCAATATTTAAAACTCTCCTTCTTTTCATAATTACAGGATCAAGTCTAAGGATGATTATTCCTTCTACATCAACATTTAAGACAATCCTTCCTTTTGAAATTATGGGATCAAGTCTAAGGATGGTTAGTCCTAACATATACATCTTGGACGATCCTTCCTTTCAAAGTTACGGGATAAAGTCCAACAAGATCAACATTTAAGACGATCCTTCGTTTTGGAATTATGGGATCAAGTCTAAGGATGATCAATTCGAACATCAACATATTGGACGATCCTTGCTTTCATGATTATGGGATCAAGTCCAACAAGATCAACATTTAAGATGATCCTTCCTTTTGTAATTACGGGATCAAGTCTAAGGATGATCAATACCAACATCAACATATTGAGCGATCCTTCCTTTTTTAATTACAATATTAATTTTAGCAATATCAACATTTAAGGAAATCCTTCCTTTCGTAATTATGGGATCAAATCTAAGGACGATCAATCCCAACTAAGATACTTTCTATGATCAGGATTCCATAGTAGGAATGCTACTCCCCCTTTCGAGGAAAGTCCTTATGGACAACATCAAGCTTGTCTCATAAGTGTTCAAACTTCACACAAGACAAAGGATTAATAGTCAAACATCTGCAACCTGCTCATATGTGCTCACATATTGGAAAATTATAGCTCCCTTCTACACCATGTCAGGAATGTAGAAGTATCATATTTCTATGTGCTTCATCTTGTCATGGAACACAGGGTTCTATGTCATCTTCATGTAGCTTTGGTTATCACCTAGAATCATGGTAGCATCCATATCTAGATCAAATAGATATGATAACAAATTCTGAAGCCATATGGCTTCACAACTGGCATAACAAGATGTAATATATTCCTCTTCTACAATGTTGAGAGAAACAATAGACTACTTCCTTCTTAGCCATGAGATCATGACTGAACCCAAAATGAAACATCATCCTGAATTCCTCTTTCTATCTGAGACACTTCCTTCCCAATCTGAATCTATATAACTATATAGTCTGAAGCCGTGATCTCTATTATAACTAAGACCATAGTCTATCATACCTTTTAGGTACCTCTTCACATGATTTGCAGCAACCAAGTGAACATGTTTGGGATCAACCATATACTAACTCAAATTATTCACAACAAAGAATATATATGGCTGGGTATTCATCAGATACATCAACGAACCAATTATCTGTCTATATAGTGTCAGATCCACTAATTCTGACGAAGCATAAACCAACAAATTAAAGTGTGTATCCATGGGTGTGGCCTTGCATTTACATTCCAACATGTCAAACCTTTTAAGTGTTTCCACTGCACATACTTTCCTTGGTTAAGGAAGATTCCTTCTAGGCTCTGCCATACTTAAAGACCTAGAAAATAATGCATCAATCCATGGTCTTTCATCTAGAATTCTACATCAAGGTTCTTTTTACACTCTAATATTTTATTCTCATTACCTGTCAAAAATAAGTCATCCACATACAACAATCATATGACATTTTCATTATCCATAACCTTGAAGTAAAGTTTAGGATCAAACTTACTTTTGGTAAATCCCAAGCTCGTCATACAACTATTGATTCTTCTATACCAAGATGTTGGAGCTTGTTTCAGTTCGTACAAATCCTTCTTCAATTTACAGACATGTGTTCTTCTGTTCGACTTCAAAACATTATGGTTGTTCTATGCACACTTCTTCTTCAATAACACTATTTAGGAAGGTTTTTTTCACATCCATCTCATGTAACTTCCATTTTGTCTTCATTGCTAGTGCCATGATGGCTCTGATAGAAGTGTACCTTGCTACATGAGAAAATGTCTTTTCATAATCAATTCCTTCCTTTTGATAAAATATACGTGACACAAATATGGATTTTTACATCTCAATACTTCCATTGACTGTATGTTTTATCTTGTAGATCCATTTGGAACATACCACATGTTTTCCTTATGGATTGAGAACTATTTCCCATACATCATTATTCATTATGGATCGGTATTCTTTTGTCATAGCTTCTACCCAATTTTTTTTTGAAAATATGCTTCAAAAAAAGTAGGTTCTTTGTCTACAAGATCATACGTCAAAGACACATACCTAGGAAATGGATTTGTCTTCCTTCTCTCCCTTATGGATCCTTCTGGAGCACCATAGCTTTCTTCTTCTTGAATAATCTCATGATCCCAAGCTGAATTTCTCTTGTGGGAGATATTCATGTGGGGAGGTTCTTGGGGATCCAACATATCATGTTCTTACTGAATCTCATCATCATGAGAAGGTGCAAATTCCTTCATCAGTTCAACAACTATGGGAGCTACAACTTTCTCGACATGTATCTTCATCAAAGGTTGCATCCTTCATGATCAATCTTTAGGTTTGGTATACCTATGACTATATTGCTCACCTGTGGTAGGGATTTTAATAGTTTTATGTGAGAAATCCTTATATGATCTTGTAGCATCATGGATCAAGGTTGCTTTTGAGTGACCTCTTAATTCATACAGGCCACCCTCTACTGCCAGATACATATTCTAGAGAACATATTCTTCAACTTCTACTTTTGCTAACTTCCTCGGAGGTTATTCTTCTTCTTCTACTTCTACTAAGTTAGCATGATGTCTTTTGATATTCTTCCTCTTAAATTATTCTTTCTTTATTGGAAAATTTATAGAAATATGTCCTATATTATCATAATGGTAATATTGATAAGAGGAGAAATATTTCTTCTTGTAATCTCCCTTTTTATTCTTTTGAAACTTCTTAGGTGGATAAGACCCATTATGAGTTTCCTTTTTGAAATGATTCTTTCCTTTTCTTCTTCTAGTATGAGTAGTTAGAACATGGTCATCATATCTAAGTAGTGCTTCTTGGTTAGCTACTATATCTTCTTCTTGAACACATTCTTCCCATAGGATATCAAATTTTAGGCTTTCCTTCCTTGCAAAGATTATATGGGATGAAGGAATCCCATGGTCTAGTAATACCATTGAGAGCGGGCGGTAATTACTAGTTCAATTTCATCAATCTTGTCTTCACTTTCTTCTTGTTTTTCTTTGAATTGAGAAACCCTTGTGAAGTATTCATGGATGGATTCACTCTTTCTCATGTTTGTAATATTTAGTTGGGCTCTCAAGTTCATCCTTCAATTGATACATTAATAGGGAATCAAACATTTACTTAGGTGTATCCTTAGAGGATACTTGAGGAATCAAGTGATCCTTAATTGAATCAGCTATAATCCTCTTGGCTCTAATCATGTCTTTCTTGTACTTTTCCTTTGCTTCATATTCTTCGGGCTCTGACACTGCCCCATTGATAAACTTTGCAATATCATTCTCTTCTAGAATGATTCTTATTTTGTATTTCCAAGCATGGAATTTGTCTATGCCTTCTAACTTGTCATTAGTCTTAGTGCTTAGAGACATCTTTTCCTGAAGATCAGAAAATGAAAAAATTTGAAAATTTCTGAGAAATGAAAACTTTACTCACCAAAATATGTGCTTGACTGAGGCGAGTATGATGGTACAGTCAGTTTCTGAAAAATCCAAATTCTAACCCTTGAAACCAGACTTGCAAGATCCTGGACTGTAGTTTCTGGTAATTGTTTCTTGTTTTCTAGTTTCAAGCCAAACTAGGGCTTGAATTTTCAAAGGATATACCCACTGAAATTTTTTTATCTTGGTGCCAAAACATGCACCTAGGAAGGGCACATTTCCCTATGTCACTTGCACTCAAAAATTCTACTTTATTAGAAAACCCTAATTTCCTTGTCTAGAGAAGGAGAGAGAGACTTACCTCATGATAGATGCTCTTTTCAGTCTAGATATGAAACCATGTTGAGTTTTCTATGATGTCATATATTAAGGCCTAACTTGATTAGAATTTAATATATTTTCATAATAACAACATAAAGAGGATCACTGAAGGAAGCAAAATCACAAGGTACACAGTAATTTACCTTGGGAAACTGTAAAGGGAAAAAACCCAACAAAAATTCCTCAAAATGGATTACCAGTATGCAATGAACAAATAACAAGGTCTCATCAAGTGAGATACCAAACCCCAAGAATAACACCCAAAACACCAAAGATAGTGGTCCTCCTCCTTCTCTGTCTCTTGTTCTTTATTTCTCTTGCATAATATAAGTGTGAGTGAGTGTGTACAAATGAGGTAGGGCACCTCCCTATTTATACTAAACTTCCCAACTAACTCTTACCCTAACTGGGTCAACCTACTTAATTGGAAGGGCTGACCTACCTAGGTAAAATTCACAATAATAATTATATTCATCTTTTTTGGGTGTTGTTGACCTAAATTACAACTGAGGGTTTACCTCATGACATTTACATGAATTTTTACATCAGTAACATCTCCCGAATGAGGAATAATAATAATATGAAGTGCAAGTAGAATATTCTTCAAAGTTACATTGTTTCAAAAATCACCAAGATAATTGCAAACAAAATTAGATCGACTTTGGGAAATTCTATCACTGATGAACAGTTTGGTTTTCCTCCTAAAAGGCAAATTTCAGATGTTGTGGGTATAGCTCAAGAATGTGTTGACTCTATAAAAAAAAATTACAATCTTTCATACTAAAACTTGTCTTAGTGAAGGCATATGATCGTGTTGACTGATCCTTGTTAAGACTCATTTTGCTACAAATTGGTCTTCCATATGAAGTTATGAGCTGGATTATGGGGTGTATTTATTCTATTGTTTTGTTGTTTTGGTAAATGTGTCTCCTTTAGCTTCTTTTAATAGTTCCACATGAATTTAACAAGGCTGCATGTTACCCCCCGTGTTGTTCTTATTGATTATTGATGGGATCAACATGTTAATCAATAAAGGGAAGCTAAAAAAGAAGGTAAAATGTATTAAAATTGATTATTTTCTATATATTACACATCTGTGTTTTGTGGATGATGTTCACGTTATCAAAAATGGCACAAAGGAGGAGTGGTTACAATACAAAGAGATTTTTTTTGTTTTTTGTAAATCTTCAGGCATAATGGTGAGCAATAAAAAATATCATTTCTCCTATAGTTGTGATGATGTTGACATTAGAAATCAAATGTTTGATATATTTTTGGTTCCAAATTCCTCTTTAAATAAACTTTTAACTATCTTGGATTTTATCTTAAACATAATTGTTATAGAGTTGTGGACTAGAATTGGCTCATTAAGATATTTCTAAAAATAATAAAGTGCTGGTCTTATAGGTTCCTTTCGTTGGGAGGGCATTTGGTTTTGGCAACCTCTTTTTTACAGAGCATCCCAATCTATTGGTTTTCTTTGCTCTTACGACCTACTTCGATTATTTCTCATTTGAGGAAGAGAATGCTTGATTTTCTATGGGATGGAAGTTTAGTAAATATAAATATCAATTGGTTAATTGGGAAATTCTAGCTCTTCTAAAGTTATTAGGTGGTTGGGTTTTGAAAACATTGCAGTAGTTTAATATGGATTTATGTGCAAAAAAATTGTGGCAATTGTTGTTTTCTCATGTAATTTGGAATAAGCTCATTGCATATTAAAATACATCAAAGTTTTATCTATTATTCAATGAATCAAGGACTTAGTTCTAAATAAGCAAAGAGATTCATAAATTTGGAAGAGTTTTATAAATATTTTCCATTTATTAGTGGCCATCTCAGGTGGACGGTCGGTAGAGGTTTCCATATCTTCGTGGTAATTGACCTTATTGTTTGTATGAATGGATATGGCAGACTTTTGATTTCACTTATTTCTGAACTTCATAAGAGGAACATTTGTGTTCTTTCACAGATTAATAATGTGCTCTATTTACGCAACATTTATTGGCTCTATAATAATCAAGTTGGCTCCCATCCCATTTTGCAAATGAATGGAATCGGTAAATTTCCTTGCTTTCACAAGACAACTTTATTTTGGATGATAACAAGGATTTTATTGTTTGGGATCAAAATGAAAATAATGGAGAAGTAACTGCAGCATTGGCTTATAAGGTTATTTGGATAATTATAATGTGCATACTTACACTTGGTGGATTAATTTTCTATGGAAAATCCAGTCTAATTTAAAGGTAAAATGCTTATGTTGGCTCGCATTAAGTGACAAATTTTTTGTCTAGGAGAACTTAAAGGTTGATGGTATAGAGGGTCCCAACATGTGTTCTTTATGTAGCGTTGAGGAGGAACCAACTTGTCATATTTTCTCAACTTGCATATTTTTTAAAGAGGTTTGGGAGATTATTTCTCGTAGGTTGAATTTTTCCTTTGATTGTGAGGGATGTATTATTGATTCTATGCTTCATATATGGCTTCAAAGGAAATGAAAATTTAGGAACTTTCCCTTGTTTAATTTCTGGTGGATTTGGAAAATGAGGAACAATTGTATTTTCAGGGATGATACGCCTTTAGTTTTTCTTACAGGGACTAGAATTATTATTAATGTGTTCGAATGGAAGAGTCGAGTTTCTCATAGATCTTCTAAATTTTTAGTGGGTCATCTTGTATCAATGACCATTCCTAGTGGATTCTTTAACGGTGCTCATAGAAATGGATGGTGTGTTGGTGGGATGGTTCTTAGAGTGAAAACGGATCACTTTATTAAACTCAAGTTGGGGATTGGAAAGGGTAAAAATATGGTTGCTGAGATTATTTCTTTATGGGATTTATTATGGTTCACTTTGAAGAGGATTTTACTGTTTCTGGATTTTTTTGGCGGTTCAAAAGTCATCATTGATTGGGAAAACAATATTAGTGACTTGAATATTCTTCATTTATATGGATTTCCATAGAGAACTAGAGTTCTTATGAAACAATTTCATCCCCTTCCTTCAAGCATATTTACAGGGTTTTCAACATGCAAGCTGATGCATTATCAAAAGAACTTGTGGGGGAGATGATGGGATGCATTTTGTTTATGGAATTTCCGGATGGCAGGTTGATAGATGGGAATCTTATTACTTATTCTAGTTGGTATTTGTGAATCAATTTCAGTCATGTCTACCTCAACATAGTTTATGTTTTGCTTTGATTTTTGAGTAAGTGGTTTTTGAACTGTCATACTTTTGGAGGTGGTTGAGATGTTGGCTCCTTTCTCTGTAATCTTGATGGTATGGTTTAGTTTATGACCACTTTTGAGTATTAGAAATTTTAGTTTTGAAAGATGTTCTTGGTAGAGAGGGGTTTAAAGGAAAGTAAGGAAGAAAGGAGTGGTTCTATGTAACTTTGATTCCTTTTTAATAACAAGTTACATGATTTTTTTCTTTTGGAAGAAAAAAAAACCTTTATATCTTTATTAAGTATGAGACTTAAGTTGTAATTTATGTAAATAAATATTACACACCCATGAATATATAGAGAGAGAGTCAAAATTTCTGTAATAGAATAATTTTATGTATTTTGTAAGTTTACACTCATAAAAGGCATTATAGATATCAACATTGTTATTTGTCATTAGTTTCATTACTCTCTTACATGGCTCTCTTCTTTATAAAATCCAAAATATGTTTTACTTATAGCATGGATGAAAAACATTTAATGAATAATTGAAACCCAAAAATTTTACATAATAATTGAAAAAAATTTAATGAATAATTGAAACCCAAAAATTTTACATAATAATTATTGAATGGTAAATGTTTCTTCAAACATAAAAAAAATAAGAGTGAATATTTCTAAATATTTCTTCAAACATGAAAACTAAGAGCGAATATTTCTTACAAAGATCCAATTCCATACAAGCTTATCTAAAAATATTAACACTATGATATCACAAAAAAGGTTGACCAAATATTAGAAAATTAATCCTTAAGATTCAATCCAAAGGCAGTATATCATGCTTGATTAAAATTTTAGAGGATTGAAATAATCCCACCTAGATGACACATAAGATGTAAAAATGATAGTGTACCATGTTCTACAATATAAAATAACTTTAACTAATTATTCTATATAGAGTACTATATAGAAGACTAAACAATAGTATGAATAAATTCAATATCTCAAGGCAATTTTAGTCAGTTCATGAGACTTCATATTTAATAATTGTTTTGAAATATCTAAAATTAAACAAAATTTCCACTTTGGGAATGAAATCCAGAGTGTTTGCCAACAAAGACAAATATTTATACAAAATCCTAAATGACATTATCTAATGTTTTAGATGGTAGTTAGGATGAATAAATATGGATGTGTAAACACTAACTTAAGCGTAAGGATCTCTAAGTGGTGCATGGGATTAAAGATTGACTAAAACTATAATTTCCAGTTTTTCATTTGTCTTTTTCATAGGAAGAAGAAACTTGTTTTACCGTTGACATAATTAAAATAAATCTTTAGATTCCTCATGGATCATGTACAAGTTTCTCTAACTCCAATGGACCTTCCTAACACATTTCGATAGTCATGAAGATCGTTGTTGACCAAACTTGCTTCTAGTCAATGATCAAGTTGAAGGTAGATAGTCCAAGAATATAGATTGGAACTTAACTCATATTCTAGTTGGTGTTGTAATGTTCTATTTAATGTTAGAAGACGTGACATCTTTATACTTATTCTTACATATATTATGCACTATTACCTATACGATATGATATATTAAATTGAGAATCTAGATTGGAGCCACAATTTACTAGGATATGCAATCTTATGCTTCTTAGGTGATATCATGTGGTGATATAATATTTTCCGATTGTATGTGGTATTGCATGTGGGTTCTCATTTCATTATAGTGATGATATTCATGATGGTATGGCTCATGATACTTAGTTAAGACGCCTATTTATTCCATGATATTATTTCATGAGGATGGCATGTGAAACTCAATTCATATCAGTAATATGTTGAGACTCATGTGAAGCTATGTTGATGCTTAGTGTGGTACTTCATTGCTTATTATGATTTTTGATGAAAAATTCCATTTTGCTTGTGATATTCTATTATTCATGTTGATATTCATATGGTGCTTTATTGCATAATAATGTCATTAATTCATGATAGTATTTCATGACATATTAGTTTAGTAAGATCTTTAATAATTTTATGATGGTATTATGGGTTGTTATTTTCTAATGGTGTAATGCCCCCAGTTTTGACTTGAAACTGTTTAATCAAAATTATGTAAATGATGTAAATATGCTAGTATAGATTCCTAGTGCAGATCTCAAGGACAAGACCCAACTAGTGAGTGGCTAGGAATGTATAATGTATATATTTTTATTTGGACCGTATGGTGGGCCTATCATGCCAATTCAAAAAATATGTAAATATTATGTTGGAAAATAATAAAATGGACCAAGATGACTTTGTAAAGAGCACTAGAGGGCTATGACTCTACCAGAGGGGAATATGAAAGGGGATCTATGAGAAACTAAATCCTATGTTTCCAAGTTTCAACATTAGAATTCATCCAAATTCTATCTTGTGCTTTAAATGATCCAAATAATTCATCTTGATTATTAATTAACCCAATCGTTGAATGCATGTGTGAGGTTGATGGGAAAATTCATTTCTTACAGTCATTAAAGCATGGGGGCGGTGGCAATTTTATGGGTTGTTAGGAGTCCTTTTCTTCTATGGTCAAAAGCTATGTCAGTTGTCTTTTCACCCTTATATCATTTACCTGGGATTAAATACCCAATCTATCATCCTCTCATGCATATTTCCACACTACATAGAGTTTCCTATTGATGTTCATGACCATTACCAGGTTATGTTTAACCGAGAAATTCAAATTTGGATACAAAGCCACATATTTGAAGGGGAAATAAAAGGATGTAGGTGAGAATAGAGGTTGGGAAAGATAAGAACCTTTACCCATTGAGTTCTGCTACTTTTGGATTCTTGAGAAGCCACAAATTAATGTTGCAAGAGGTTCTCCAATAACATACAACATGACAAACTCTTACTACACACAATGGTAATCACTATAAGGGTTGGTTTCCTAAGGGGATTGTGGATTAATGAAGGGAAATGCCTTCACTCTATTGTGTGGGATATTTTAAAGGAGTGTCATGGTTGTGATGACTTAGTGAGATCCCATTAGAGCTCTAGATCATCTTTTCGCTACGCATGGAGAGTGGAATGGGTTATGGGTTGAAAGAGGGAATATTATAGATGTTTCCTTCACCCTTGTGGCCTCATAAACTAGTGCGGGGGTGATTTCTCAACATAAAGAATATATGCTAGAGATAGTGACTACAATTGGGTGAAATTTTTCTCTTGCATGTTGGCAAGCAGTTTTGTGGATAATTAGTTGCGCAACATCAAGGATGTTGCGTAAGGTCGAAGATGTCATGCAAGGGTCAAAGTTGTTGTGCGAGACGGAAGATGGCATGTAAGGTAGTTTGGTCACATTTTGTATACTGTGGTCATATCTTGTAGATTTTGGTTGTTATTTTGTATGTTTTGTTCCAAGTAGTTAGGAAGTTGACTTAAATGGACCGCATTGTAAAAGGCACAAGCCTATAAATAGATCTAGGATTGTAAATGTTAAGTCTTATGGATGCAGAATCGATGAATGCATATTGAGATTGACCCTTTTCCTTGATCGTCTATGAGCATCTGTGATCTGTCTTTGATGCAAGATCTTAGTTGTGGAACTCTTTTGAGAACATGTGTTTTGATGCGAAGCTAATATGACATGGCAGAGAATTGATGGAAACAATGTGTCTTTTTACTTCTTTCAGTTTTCCCTTTTTCCTACAATGTGATGTGGATGAATACTGCATTATGATGTTTAGTTCTAAATGATGCAATGATTTCTTGTTCTAAATGATGCTATGTTGGTAGATCTATTTATGCATCAATACTTCTGCTGCAATTTGATTTATGTCAATGTGATCTGATGAATGATGATATGGATCTATGAATCTATGAACCAATTCTTGGATTTGTTAAGTAATGTTGTGATAGTTTGAATAGTAGTTGTGCAATCCTCCTTCTTACTGTGGAAAATTGATTCCGACAGTTCTCCCTCAAACATATCAAGTGAGACCTCATATACTTTGCAAGTATTGCTGGACAGGGTAAAACCTATCTGGTTCGGTGCTGAGGGAGGTTGTTGTGTTAAGGGAGTTGACAAAGAGTGAACCCCTTTCGACGGATCTGTGTCAACAAATGGTTACGTTGATAGGACCTTAGAGTGCAGAGAAGGAGGACATGTTATGGCATCCAACGAGACCGAAGATTCCAGATTGGTTCATCTAGAAGGATCGAGAATTTTCCACGGAGGAGAATCAGAACCCTGGATTGACAATAGAACATTGGATGGTAAGGTACCTGTATTATGATATACACAAGTACTTTTTCTCCGAGTTTTCGATGAGAATATCCCACTTGTTGGACCCCAGATCTTATCCAGCTACTATAGGAGGTAGATAATAGAGTTTCAAGGGCTGTCAAAGTTTGTCTTGACAACATCTTGGAAGGATACATCTCTGAGTTTGTAGTCGACACATTTAGGTATTACAGTGACGCAGAAAGGGAGTTCTTCAAAGGACCAAGAGGTAGGTTTTTGTTATCATTGCAACTTTCAATTAAGATGCTCATCTATGAAAATGGAATATTGAAGATGAACTCCGACAAGTAGAGCCCTGGTGTGTGGAGGCTTCGGGTACCATGGAGACGAGGGTTGGATGGAATGATACAGGGTAGATGGATGGGAGTTACAATGAGACTATGAGGGAAGTTGAGGAAGGAAGTGGTCTTCTGCAAAGTGGAGTAAGGTTTCAGCAAGAGAATATGCAGAGGATGGGAGAGAGTCATGTTGGGACCAAGACAAGAGGCTACAAGAGAATATCAGAAGGGAGGAAGTGATCCTACAGTGACAAAGGAGACTACCAGGCTATGCCCGAGCCCGAGGGAAGGCCAAACTAGAGCAACAACATATCCACATGTCTGTGCAATGCACCACACCCAAGAATAAATGCAAACTCAACACCAAGTTGTCCAACATGTGAGCAGAACTCTAATAATAACGAATCATAGAACATAGGAATAAGGCCCAGGATGGCAGGAAATGATATTGTAAAGTTACCTTTCTTTTAAGGGAACGAGACCGAGGATCTCGAGTAGTACTAGTTTATGTGTGAATTAGTTTGGACTGTTAACCAAGTTCAAGATGATGATGTTATGAAAGTTCAGTTGGTGATGACCTTCTGAGGTCGCGCACTAGATTGGTACATGAAGTTTACACAAGTTCCCACAGGGACTCCAATGAAGACTCTGGATGAGATCAAAAAATGATTGATTGAGGAAATCAGAAAGCCCAAGTCTGAAGTACAATATATTATAGAGTTAAATGAGACAAATCACTACACAAATGAGACTATCTCAGATTTCAATCAGCGATTCAAGACACTGATGGAAAAAATCATTTTTGGAATGAGTGATGTACATTACAAGGAATGGTTCATCGCAACATTAGTACTGCATATCAGGATACCTTTGATGCAGCAAAATATTGTGACACCGAGCGAGGCTCTGGAGATTGCGATGAAGCTGGAAGCATCACCAATTTGCGAAAATGGAGTTGGCATGGATCATATTCAAACAAAACTGGAGAATTTGACGATATAGTTGCAAGATATCAAGAATGAGAGAGAGCATCGCGAGGAGATTTGGTGTACTCAATGTCGTGTAGAGGGACATCATAAGGATTAGTGCTTGGATTTTCAAAACTAACTATTTTTGGGAGCTCCAAATCCATTGAGTCATGGTGGCATGCCATGGTGCTACATCTGCTAAGTTCATGGGAATCGACACGAAGATTGTGTGTATATGTAAAAGATGGTCATGAAGCCGACAAATTTGTATTGCACATTTTTTCGATCTCTTAGGCATGAAGATAAGGACTGTAAAGCATATGATTTGCTCCAGGAAAGGATGATGGATACTTACTATGTGAAGGGAGAATACCATCGAAGGATGTAGCAACTGCAGCAGTAGCTGTAGGTGGTATAGTCACAACTGCAACCATAGTTTGTACCACAACTGCAGTTCATGCCACAACTGCAATTTGCTCCACCACCTCCATAGTACAACCAGATGCAGTTTTCTCCGTAGCAACCATAGTATACTCAGGCATCATATACTCAACCACAATATGCACAACTGCAACCGAATCCTCATGGCAACAACAACAATTCAATCAACTGTAGTATCAACAACAAGGAGTATTTCACTGATGATTTTGAGGAGGATGAGGTGAAGGATTTGGTCGAGGAGGAGGACGAGGTTGAGGACTTGTGAAATGTTATAATTGTGGAGTATTGGGACATTATAAGAAATATTTCCTGAATTTTCAAGCATAGTGTACTTATTGTATTGTCATGAATCATAGTGTTGAGAACTACCCACAATTATTTACGAAGTGGAAAGCAAGGAATGTTCTGTAGTTGCAGAACTAGAACCAAATTCAGAATCATAACTAAAATGCAAATCATAATGCAAACCAGCTAGTGAATCTACCACTGAACCAGAACCAAGGACCAACAGTTGCAAACATCTTAGCAAAAACCAGAGTTCAGTCTGTTGATGTTGCTACGATCACTCGTGAAGGTGCGATGATAGGAGATGCTGGCCCAATTCCATAAGTTCGATTGGATGGAAAAAAAAAGGTGCAATTTGATTTCAACACTAAGAGGGACACATTATTTGAATCACATAATACAATAAAAATATATCTGGGTAAGTTTCCTATTACAAGATGCCACCTATTTTTTATTACACTTTGGTAGCAGGACAATCGCAGGAGCATGGAACCTTGCAAAACTTATTTGAATGATGTTTGTCATTAGAAAAATACCCTGATGCACTTGCTGAGATTGTGAGTCTACTATATAAACCAAAGAGAGGGTAGACGGAGTCTATTGTGAACTCCCTGCACAAGAAGAAAACGAGGAAAGAGATGAGAATGATTATTCAGACTGGGGATTACGAGGTAGATTCAGTCATTCTAGATCTAGGCTCAAATGTCAACACTTTGAAAAAGCATACATGGAAGAAGATGAGGATCCCACAACTAGTGTGGTCCTCTATGCAACTGCGACTAGATAACCAGTCTATAGTGACACCAATTGGGCGCGTTCCACATCTAGCAGTGGAAGTTAAGGGAATGAATATTTACGTAGAATTCAATGTGATTGAGGTTCTTGATGGAGGAAGCTCATACCTTACACTGTTGGGGATTGGATGTGCCAATGACAGCTTGGAAGTGATAAATTTCAAGAAGTGTGTGATGACCTTTGAAAATGGAAATATCAGAGTCATAGCTTCGATGGATCCAAATGAAGTCAAAATATATGTTGAAGCAGTTAAAGAAGAAGTTGTAGGAATATGGGAGCATGCATACAACATCTCAGAAGACTATATCCAGCCTACTATTGATGGTGAGTTGGGATGGTGGAGTTCGAGTTCCACATCGTCGGATTCTAATGACGCTTTGGAAAATTAGCAGAATCAAATGCATGAGGTATCAATTCAGAAGTGTGGTTTAATCACTAGGTCATTGTGCTGAGTTGCAACAGATATTGTTTAGTTTCCAGTATATGAAGGACTTCTTGAATTGTCTATGTTTCTTGTTCAATTCGAAGATAAGGTTTTAGAACCATGTCGATTTTTGGCATTGGGTGATGCATTGAAGGCTACTCCGACATGTTGCTAGGAGACCCATAAGAAGTCAATCACTAGGTGGTTGCAGTGTCGTAGGTTGATGAGATTTCACTTTAGAAAAGAAGAACAATACCAAGCTAAGAGGTACGATGGGAGGAATGATCCTAGTGGTCATCTTATTGCATGTCAGACCTTGTGGGTCTCACGACCAAAGGATGAGTGGGTACATGCTTTTGTACATACGTTGGATGAAATGTCATGATGGTGGTATGTATAAGCTGAGCTACGCAGAGAGATCACAACCTAGGAATATTTTTTGATTTTTTTCAGTCACACCTTCAGTTTTGCATATACCAATCTAGCCATTCATAGTGCACTACAACATATTCACGATGTTTTCCTAAAGGTAGTTCCAGTCGGATATCTGGTGGAGTTGCATGCAGCACCAATGATGCAATCAATGATGGAGTGTTACAATGTAACAAGAATGCCTAAAGATTAAGATGACCCAAGGAATTTTAGTATTCCACACTAATACATATGAACAAATTTGCGACGATTTTTGTTGTTATTTCCACGTTTCATCATCTCAATTGCGACAATAACGGGCGCGATGTTTTGTGGCACTTATTTCGTCTCTATAATGATGAACTTTATAAGCCGTTGATATAGAGACAAAAATTGGCCACCATGTGTCTTCTATATGGTGGCCTTGAAATTGATTTTTTTTAATTCATTTTCTCAGTTTCATTGCTCTATCAACAAAATTGTCATCCCTATAATGACGAAAATATGGCCAAAAAATGTTAGGAAAAAATTTGTTTCCACGTAAAACCTTGGAAAAGTTTCGACGAACGTTTGTCTCTCTATCGACGAATTCTAGAATTTGAACAGAAATTTCTTCCATGCAAAACCATGGAAAACCAATCTCTATCGACGGAATCTACAAGTTGAACGATAATTTTTCCATGAAACGGTGTCTCTATACCGACGGTATTCGTGGAAATCCACCCGGGTTTTCGACAGTTTTGTAATACCTGTGACATAAGTTTGTCGATATTGTGACGAAACCTGGAGGTTTCAAAAAATTTTAAAAAACCGTGGAAAGGAACATTCCTTTCCACAGTTTTGGATATTCAATAAGTGCTTGTGATTGATGTGCAGTCTTGTGGAATTTTTGTGTCTATGGACAAGCGAATCCACAGATACACTTCAAGAATCAGTAGTCAATAAATCAATACCTTGGATAACTTATCCCATTCAATTATTTCTAGTGGCATGATTATATTCCTAGATTAAATTTTGTAAGCACTTATTCAAAACATAGCATCTATTGTATATTGGGTTGATGTACACATTTCCATGTTGGTTTCTAATTACATGCAATATTTCCATACTTATTCATCACAGCTAAATAAGGTCCTTACAGAATGGTCTTATTCACACCCTCTATGCATATGAAAATTGTATGGTTTCATCTGGGTCCAATGTGCATCCTATGAACTTCCAAATTTTTTATCAGGAAGACAGAAAGGTGATATAAAAGAACAACGACAAAAAGAAAAACCAAGCATAAAATAATAGAAACTGAAAAATTACAATAAGTCTCTCTACCACCATTCAAGTGGGATAGATCATAGATGTTGCAAGTATTACAATGTTATCTGCAATGGAAAGTGTTAACACTATATCTGTCCTGTAAAGGCAGTAGGTTCTAAGCTCTAGCTTCTATTGAGATGCATTATTTGCAATTACAAGATCTAGTTCCAAAAGAAAATGTTAAATGGATTGATATGATCAACGGACTAGTTGATGCTACAAGGGATTTTAGTAGTGAAGAATCAAGGTTTGAGAATTTATTAGTGTATATGTGAAAATATCCTCAAATTTAAGATCTAAATTAATAAATTAAATGCTGCTACGAACTTGCAAATGATATGTCTTTTCCAACCAACAACCAAGATTTGTGATAGCATAATGTTTTAACCTTTAGTTAGATTTGAATTAAGGTACACATGAGGCTAAAACTAGGGAAGATCTAGGAATTTCACTTATTAATATGAAGTTTTCAACCCTGCAAATCAACTTTTTAATTCCTTTTTAGACCAGATTTAATCAGGCTATAGAGTAGATTTCTAGAAGGTAACTCCCAACCACAAACTGGGGAAAACCTACCATGTGATTTGATGTTTTAGGGATGAGTTTAATACATGTAAATGACAGAAATTTTCAGATATTATAAAATAGAAAATGAAAGATGAATTAAGATTTAAAATGGAATAAAAGTTGTGATTAGTGCCTAAAAAATCCAATTTAGGTAGATGGGGTCAATTGAGGATCTCATGGAGGGTTTAGTGATTAAAGAGTAGATAGGGATGAATGGTTCAAGCCCAATCCGCTCCTTAATAACTAGATCCACTTTGGAAATCTTCAATAGGAAAATCCTAAGCTAGACATTAGATATTTGTCAAACAAGAGCCACGAGGTGGCAATGTCACCGCAATTCCTAAAAATTATTACTACAAGACAAATGCTATAGAATGGCAACATATCTATGTTTCAACCCCAACAAAGCTTCCCATGCCAAACCAAGAAATCTATCATAATACACTTGTAATATAACTACAAATGGTAGCTTCAGAGATGGAGGATAAAGGATAATTTATCTTACTAGGTTTTAAAACTTGAGACTCCTCTTCCCCATGAGAAGGTTGGAAGAAGCTTGGGCGACAGGAAAAGAACCTCCATTTCCACCCAAAAAAGGCTTCTCGTGCAATATTTTGGTTTGGTAGAAAATAAACGCAAACAAAAAATTCTAATATTTTGGTAGAAAATGAAAAATAAAACACAATTTTGAATAGTAATTTAAAGAAGCGATGAAGAAATGGAGCAAAAAGATGAAAACAAACAGTGCTTATAGAGGGAAAGTGGTTAAAAAACAGAGGTGGTCAATGCACAGAGAGAACATAAGAGTGCTAAAAGCAGGGAATTGTACATCAAGAACACAAAAAAGACAATTAAGTCTGATATTTTTATGTCTCTATACAAACATTAGATAGGAAGCATGATGAAGAGGCTAGAAATGAAAATAGCAAAGTTATATGATACGACATGTACAAGCAAGTCATATGAAATATTAATGCCTAGGGATAATGTAGGCAATGCAAAAACCCTTACCTTATCAATCACCTTTTGCCAGGTCCATTGGCCCATACCGCTTGCAAAGGGTTGTCCTAATAAATGGAAAACCACTGTGTTGGCTGGAAATTAAATTTATAAATTAAATAAATAATCCATTCCTAGACCTATACACAAGTGGTCATTTTTCTAGGCATGGAAATTATCAAAATACTCTATGAAATAAAAAATGGGCATACAATTAAATCAGCTAATGCTGTCTGGAAAGTGTGTTCTTGGGGTAATTCCACTAAGAGATGTGGTTCTGGAGTCACATTCCACATGTCCAACGAAGGAAATCAACACTCAATCTATCCAGCACACATTTTCCACCAGAATATCAACTCGCATTTAAATGCTATATTACAATACCGTTGCCTCACTGATGTGGAAACTTGTGTTTGTATTCAACAAGATTTCTTTAACCATTGTATTAAAACAAAAACAACACACAAATTTTAAAGTTTAAGACATAAATATATTAAATACACATATAAATAGGTTTTTACTAGAAATGTGTGGACACTGCTAATACCACCATCCTGTCAACAAATATAAAACAAAAAATAGAGGAAAGAGTCATGTTGTCTTACTATATAAATAAAATGTCACTAAATACTCCAGATAAATCTTTTTTATCTATGAAATGTTAACTTTCCAGTAAATAATAGCCAGCATGGGTGTGGCTCGTTGGCGGTTCAGTTGTTATGAAGTGACTTGTTGTAAATTGGAGGTTAGGAGATCAAATCCCACCTGGGTTTACCTGTGTCCCATGTCTTGCGGCGGGTGTGGGGAACCTAGGGGTATAGTGGTAGTAGGAATGGATTCCTGTACCCCGTGTTACGTGAGTACCAGCCCAGCTCCAGTTGTCGATTCCCCTAGTTATGGAAAAAAAACTTTCCAGCAAATAATATTTAGATATGGAAATATTTGTTCTAACATAATGCACTTTGAGGAGATCATGGAATGATTTTGTAGCACACATATAAATACATTTTTGTTGACTTATAAAAAAACTAAAGAAATATTTTAGGGGAGGAAGTTTAGGGATGAACCTGTAGAGCTATGAGCATGGGCTTGTTGTGAGAATCATTGCATATGATGTTTCCATCTTTATTCGTTCTCCCATTGCATATTCCACATAGACTTGGGGACCCTAGTGGATATTTCTTGACCCATTTTCTATTATTTATTTCTCATCTTTTCTCCTAACAGTCCTTACAAACTCGGCAACTGACATATTTTCAATGACATCCTCCAACTGCAAAGTTAAACATAGTTACTGGATTTGGCCCTAGGCCTAACTACACCTGAATCGGATTCTTGGATTCTTAATTGAATTCTTACACTTCGTTTTGACTAATATAAAGTTGTTTACATAGGATAATTGAGGTTAATTAGGGTTAGGGTTCCGAATCCCCGATTCTTGATTTTGGGATGAGTGCCAAATCCGTATCGAATTCTTTGGTCGATTCCGATCGCACCCATGGTTCATGTAACCTTGGAGTTAAATTCAAACCATTAAGAAGCAAAACCCTGAACATTAATTTTTTCTCCTCAGGTTCAGGCTTGGGTTTTTTCTTAGGAAGCAATCCAAGGTAGCCCTCATTGCTACTTTTTTTCCTCCCGGTAGAAGATTCTTCCATCTTGGACACAAGAAATGACAAACCATAGAGGGAATATTGTGTTCTTCTATCACAAAGCTTGCCTACATTTATAATTTGCAATAATTGATGCATGCAATGGGATTTTGTTAGTTTATACAGAGAATGCTATGGCTAGGTCGATGTCTCACTAATTACTCAAATAAATTATGCATGTTCAACTCAAGACAAGCTCTGGCGTTCCACAATTGCTACAAAGTTCTGCTCAGTAGCCTCAAAACCACTATGAACAAACAAAAATAGTTTGGTATAGAACATTTGGGATTCAAAATCCAATAATTCAAGTCCAGGAGGTTCTATCAAGCTTGTATGTGACCTGTTGGAGTAGGGCCCCACAGCTATAGGAAAAGCTGCCATATCGAAACAAGAAAGTCAAAGGAAATAGTACCTAAAGCGGCTGAGAAGAGAGCTCAACCACTGCATTTAAGGTAGCGACGACGACAAGAGGGATCAGCTACCCTCATGAATGGAGAAGGAGCAATGGGCCAAGGTATTAAAGACAAAGGATAGAAGGGGAGCGACCAAGGAAGCGGCGCCCATACCCACGATTAGCACCGGGAAGCGTGGAAGACTGCAGAAAGCTGTAGTGTGACCAGTAAGTGGCTGTTCAAAGTATAGATAGGCCGACTGTCATAGTTAGGGTTTTGGGTTACTGTTGGGATAGGCCCACAGTTTTGTATCATGGTGAGACCTTCGGGCCACCTATTTAAGCATGTATTTTGTATTGTAAAAGGTTAGACAGTAGATAAGTTGGTTAGCTAGTTATCATCATTATTGTAAGATATTGATAAAGAGTCGAGCTCTGGTTCTGTTATTAAGTTTGTATTTATCTTACTGCAACCAGTAGCTGACTCCTTGAGCATGAATGTAACAATCCGTAGGGATTGAGAGAGAAAGAGAGAGGATATATTGTAAGAAGAAGCAATATAGAAAGAGAAGAGATATAAGAGAGAAGGGCTCCCAACTGAGTGCGTGGAGTTTCCCCGAAGATCTCAAGCTACATAAGAGGTTGCAGCGGAACTGTGTGTACTCTCTCAAGATATAATAGAAACATAGTTCTTGTGGATGTAGCTTCCTCCCTGGAAGTGAACCACGTAAAATCCATGTGTTGTGCGACTGTTTCATGTGATTGTGCTATGCTTATTTGCTATCTGTTATTCGTTGCATGAACTTTGCTATCAGTTAATGAATGTATGTATGCTATCCTTCAGTTGCAGTAACATAGAAGGCTAAATGTGAGTTGAATGTGTTAAGTATTCTGCATATGAGTTTATCAGTGCTTGATTCACGATAGCTAAGAGTTACAGTGTTAAGTGACTTCTATATATTTAGTTCAGCAAGTTGAGTGTCATTGATGTTAAGCGTGTTAGACTGTAGAGGCTAAGTGAAGTTGTTTAACACCTTGATGAAGGTTAACTGAGCTATTATACCTAGAGAGGAAGCCCCTGGACCTTGAGAGTTGTTGAGTATATAGAGTCTCATTGTAGGAAATATAGCGGCATAGAGAGGTGATATCACACCATCAGAGGAGCTACGGTGTGAGATATCGCAGGTTAAGAGTTGAGTAGAAGAGTAAGTTTGCGCATCATCCTAGAAGTTGCAATGCGATAAAGAGCCAGTCCCGTAGTAGAGTCAGCTAGGGAGAGAGAAGCAACGCTTGTAGAGAGATTCAGTTGGTTAAGTATAGTCAAGAGAACCCAGGATGCTACAGAACCTCGCTAAGGAAACTTGATTCTTTAGCCAACCCATCTAAGATCACTTCGGGTGAGACTTCAGGTCATTCTGCAGTCTGTCGCCAAAAGGGCCAGTGAGCTAGGGGTTTTGTTAGTACAATAAATTAAACCTGGGTCTGCAAAAGGAGTTAAACCAACATGACCAAACTCCAATAATTGCCACAAATTTAATTGCAATGAAATTAAAACAATTCCATTTACGATTGTGGACCTAAGTTACATGATATGGGGAAATAGGTGTGTGTTTCCAAAATTGAAACACACTGGAAACGTGACCACTCATTTATGAATAGAACATTATATTGGAACTTTGAAAGAAAGGATTATGAATAAATGACCAAAAACATTTAAATGACAAGAAAAGTTCCACCATCGCTTATATTGGGATCCTCACCATTAGTATCACCCTCTTCCTCCTCATCTAGCCTTTGGATCTACCTCAATCCTCCAGGGAAATCAATTAACACAATTAAATTTTGATGAAACTACCTAATACAAGCCTTAAAATATCATAGAAAAAGCTCATGCCTAATCAATCATTTTGGCTTGAGTGAAGCGTACATTTTTGCTAAGGCCATGATAGAGGAATTCAACAATTAATGGCACCAACATCGAGTTACATAAAGGGCTTGGTGCTCTTGATTAAATGCCAATCCCATTCCTTGATACATGATAGAATCCATTCAAACGACTGTAATCTTGCCAATCCTGAAATCCTTTAAATTGTTAAGTCTGTTGAATTTTGAATGGAGTATGAAATTCTACTTTCTCCATATGAAGTTTGATGAGGTTGGAAACTTTCTCAAACATACTGGAACAGTTAGTGGTAATGTTAAAAATTTAAGTAAAAGGATAGAAAAGGAAAGATAGAGGAAATGTCAACTTTTACCAGCATTTTTGGTCAAGTCTAGTAAAAAACCGAGTCAAACCAAGTCAAAATAGGTGGATGTAGAGAAGAAAACATGTTGTATGGACATTGGTATGGCATGGAAATTCTTTTCCAGCTGTAGAAACATGTTTCCATTAGACCTGTATTTATGGCTGGTAGTGGTAACTAGTAACACATTTGTAGTATCTACCACACATTTCTGTACCAAAATGTTCATGGCACGGCACCTATTCAGGTCTTTTCGGCAACTTAGCCATGGAATCTAGTGCCATGGAAAATGCATTTGGTTGTAGGGAATGTTCTTTATATTTAATTACAAGGATAAACAACTATATATTCTACACAATTGTATTAGTGACCGGTGCCTTTTAATCAATCACTTCTATGAATGAAGAAGACATACTAAGTTGATTTAGTACTTATATATGCAAATGTAAATGATATAAAGTCAATGTATTCATTTCAAGATATATGGAATTGGTAGCAAGGTCATCCAGTAGCACTTTAACATACACGAGATCATTAGCCGTGTAACCATATGCAATTCAATTGCAATATTTAACCAACCAATAACCTTACATTCAAGTACGAGGACTCATATAAATACAACAACAATAATACAGTATGGCAGTTCTAATTATAACAATTTTATAGCAGCAGTGAAGGTTACCAATGTAAGGTGTATACGAGTTTTAGTTTTGCATTCAATGTAAACCACACCACTCCAATCCTTGAACACTATTCTTAGCAATATAGGACAACCACCAAATGTATGTTCCAAACTTTTAGATATGCAAATAATTTAAATTTTCAGACTTTATTTACCTCTCTTAAACAATATCACCATCCAACTAATAGTTAACCTTTGATTCAGTTTGATGCTTACTGTGGTTGCAGGTAGGGAGGGTTGTCAAAGTTTGAGAGTTTGCAGTTTATTGCAGACTGTAGGAAGTAGGTGGAAGTGTGTTGATATAGGGATTTTACAGCCTTGTTTTTGAAATGGTTTCTGAAATGGTAACAACCAACATAGATTCCTCTCAAATAGAATACTTGGTGGCCCTTTAAAGAAAAAACATGGCATGGAGTTATCTTGGCACCTGAGAGAATTGGGTTTTTGAGTCCATAGAGCACCAGTTATTTTATTATAATTAACACAATAGCCACTTACATATCCTATTAGAAACATTCACAATCTAGCTTTGAACTGTCAATTCATGGGAACCTTGACATGATGCCCAAAAGGAATGAACAAAACTAGAAACAAACCCACATTTTACAGACATGACAACTAGATAAATACCCACAAAATTATATGAATCAAATCCATATTTTATGGTGAGGATATGAACTTGCTTACCCTGATCATAAGTTGTGATGTTTGCACAAATCAGAAGCACCGTCAAGAAAGTAAAACCATTTAGCCTCATCCCCATCATCAACGCTTGCCAACACATCTTGAGAACCTCTTCGTCTTTCCCATTCAGAGCATACCCTGCAATCATATAGCTCCACAAAACCACCACATTCCATTCAGGAATATTGTCAAAATATCTCACAACAAGCAAACACAGGCATGGCATCATTAAAATATCTCATTCCCTTCTTCCTTTTCCTCGATAATTGTTGGTTTTATCTCTCACATTGAATTTCCCAAGTTCACCTGGACAGCTCATGCTTCATGCTTGCAATGACATTTGAGACATTTCATCTCCACCACATCCATAACAACAACAAAAAACCATGAATAAAATAAAAACACAATAGCTAATCAAGAAAAACATAGAAGGAAACAAACCTGAAGGTCTAAAGATTGTTGCCATTCTAGAGGTGGGGCAGGTGGTTCTAGAAGCATGGGTTCACATGTGAAGGGAGTGGATGATGCACTAATAGGAAAATTACTTCACTCGCCCTTCCTGTAAAAAAAACATCATAGCCTGTTTCAGATCCTTCAGTGAAAGTTTGAAATCGAAAACCCCCAAATGGGAGCTGGAGCAAATCCTGCATTAGTGTTTTTGAATGCTAATGAGATAGTGCACGAGTGTTTTTGAATTCTACATTTTGTTTGTTTGTTTATTTTCATATTTTATATTTTGTGTTTTGTTTTGTATTTTTATTTTTTTATTTATCTTTTGTTTAGTTTATTTTGGTTTTTTTTATTTTCATATTTTATATTTTGTTGCATTTTAAATTAATTATAGTTAAACAACTCTATGTTTTTAATTTAGTGTAGTTTTATTTAATTTAATTTAACTAATATTTTGTCATAATTTATATTGGTTGCATTGCTTATAGTGAGATCCTATACATAAGTCCCTTCAAGGATGAACACGATGATGGTGA
>LPNX010713840.1:100330-128304 GCA_001517045.1 Pseudotsuga menziesii
GTTTGAAAAGATAGCCAACAAATTCTGTGAGGAGCAAGCTGTAGAGGAAACAACTTCAGTGGAAACTATCTAGAATAAATTATACATAGACCTCACCGAACAATTCTTGTGTTCCTTACTGACCTTGCTATTCAAATTTCTGATCGAGAAAGGAGTAGGTCATATCATTGAACCTTGCCCATTTCTACACGAACCGCCACAAAATACTAACTGGGTGGAGAAAAAAAAGAAGTGGGAAACATTTATTTCCAAAAGGCAGTGGGAATACTTCCTAAGTAAGTAAACAAAACTATCCGGGCTTTCTAAAGCATCGGGTAGGTAATGGGGGGGGTAGTTGGTCGTATGTCAGGGTAAAGTGGAGAGGATTCTAGTCGACTAAAGAGAAACCATTCACCAACAATGAAAATTCAACCTAAAAGGGAAATCAAAAGGATAGTGTCACATAAAGGTACGGTGAACTTTCAGAAAATAGAGAGGGAGAAGAGGATGCAAACAAGGGAAGAGAGAAGAGAAAGAGCTATAGCGCTACAAAGAGGAATGAGCAATAGGGTGACAGACTAGGAGAGAAATCCTCCAGAGTCGGGTCATGATCGACATGAGCAAGGTGTGGAAGAATAAACGTCCCATATGGAAGAATATTTGTGGATAGAGCAGCAGGAAGCTCTCTAATTAGAAGTCCCCCAGGAGGTAAGACCTCTATATCTGACGAATCCAAGTACCAGGATACAAACTATTGCCAAAGAGGACCTCAGACTAGGAGCTGGTGACTTTGGTATTTGGAATCGACTAGATGACAAGGGAAATGATGATAATCATATAATTATCCATCGAGAAAAAGAAGTAAATTGGGTCACGCTTCAAGCGTTACCCTCCAACCAAAGTATCCACTTACTTTAATCGACACATGAAGGAGCACCCCCCTTGCCAAATACAGCTTTAGAAGATATAGAAAATTTGGAGCTGTAGACAAATAATTGTAGTTGGACATCGATAGGATAAGTCGACCCCGACCAACTACTTGTCAGAGAATAAATGACAACCAAGATGACCGACGGAAATGAGAGTTCTGTCGACAATAGTTTTGCATAGAAGAATAAACAAAATAACCCACTATCACCACCACTGCCACCTCCTAAGGAAGACAGTGATAGTGACTCGGACATGGGTCACAGGACAGCGCACATCCCTCTATATGAGGGCTACAAGGACCCCAAACAACATTGGTTCTTCTGTGAGTCGAGTTGGGAGGTAAACCAAGTTACAAATGAAGATAGACAGATGGCGCAGTTCGTTGGTGCCTTGAGGAAAAGGGAATTAACATGGTACATGAAATTTTTTGAAAGAACTCCCTAAGAAACGAAAGCCAAAGTCAAAGCACAATTTCTATCGTTCTTTAAAACTCTATATGCAAAACATCTGGCAGCAAATAAATTAAAGACAACATAACAAAAGCTAGGAGAAATTGTCAGCGACTACGACAAATGTTGGAAAGACCTTCTTAGCCAGTTGGATTATGTCATTGATGAGAAACTATTAATCCAGTGGTTTCTTACAGGTATATCACAAAAGATTCATCGACACATCAGTCTGGAGACATTCAAAACTTATGAAGATGTGCTCACAAAATCCCTACAAGTAGAAATGGATGAAGACATTCCAGCATACTCCATAGATCACAAGATGGAGGAATTGCTTGAGATCGTGCAGAAACCTCTAAAAGAGATAAACCTTAAGAGTCAGGATATTTGGTGCACAAAGTACTAGACAGCCAGACATTCAAAGGACAACTACTGACAGGATATTCGCCGACAAGATGTTTGATTTGTGCAAAAAAAATGTTTCTGCGACATCTGCGAGGACCATGGAGAGCATACCACAAAAGATTTCCCATTAAACATGAAGAATGGCAAAGCATCATGGTGCGCAATCTGTGAAACTAAAAATCACAACACCTCCGACTACCACCTGAATCTAAAGAATCGACAAAATTATCAGGCAGTGTATCATACTAACGCAGTTTCACAGAACAATGAGAAAAACAACCAAAATAATCAAAGGTACGAAGGTCGTCGGTACGAATGCCGGTTTGACAACTGATGTGGAGGATATGGAAGTCAAGGTCGATTCTATGGGAATCGAGACAACCGACCACGTCGGCCCATCCAATGTTTCACATGTTACAAGGAATGACATCAACATGCAGACTGTCCATACAAGGATAGGACTGACCTAAAATTCTGTACTAGTTGTGGAGTAGGGGATCACTCATTAGAGGATTTCCCTACTATGCTTGAAAAGATAAATAAAAAGAATAATGTTAATGTCTTGTCGTGTGTGCAAAAACATGATATTATCAATACAAATAATTTACATATCATAACCCAACAAGGGATGAAAACTGGGAATGATAACCCCCAAATAAGCAAGATAAAAGAAAAAAATATTTATCCTGACCCAATTAAAGAAAAACAAATATATAAAGATGCAACAAATATATTTGGAGAATTTGCTTGACAGGAAGAAGAAGATGATAATCAACAAGACACAGTAAAAGAGCTAATACAGTTGGTACAAAAAGATAAAACAGTATCGCAATTCATTGACTTACTATATAAAATAAAACACAACAAAAGCACTTAAAAACAAACAAACAATATCTGTAGCTTAAAACAAAATGATAAAAGTGATGCTGACCCACTTGTCGACCTGGAAATTGAAGGATACCATGTATGACAAGTTGTACTCAATTTCAGGTCACAGGTAAATATTATGACTTGAGACACATGGGAATAGTTAGGCAGACCTCGATTATATGAATCAGGCATATACCTGAAACTGGCCGACCAAGGCCTAATTGAACCTATAGGAGTCTGGAAAAATGTCGACACAACGATAAAAGGTATATTGAATAAAGTCAACTTTGAAATTATTAAACCTAAGGAAGGATCCAGTTTCTTCCCAGTGTTAGTAGGTCGACCTTGGGGGAGAAAAATGAAAGCCTCGATATCCTTGGACAAAGAAAGAATAGAATTAAAAAGGAATGGACAAGAATTCATAGTACCTATCCATCCATCCCAAGGAGAACCTTGGACGTAACCAATTGATGAAGAAGTTGACATCCAACAACTATATCATATACAGAATAATGAATATTACACAGAACCTAATACATATGGTGAACTTTACTTAGGAAACCAAGACTCAGTAGGATACAATTCAGATGTAGAACTATATGATTGGGAGGTTGAAAACTATGAAACAAAAGCAAGAGGATGCTGGACCATTCAAAAAGTATAGAAGAAACCAGTCAAACAATGCTTCATGGTGTCCAACATGCCAAAAATATTTGAGAAGAAAATTAGGGAATATCCTACCTTGCAACCAACAAATATAAATGCCACAAAAATCCCAAGGTACAAATAAAGAGAATCACCAGTTATGCATGTAGACCAAGTATCTAGGAACATCGGTGAACATGGTAGACTACAAAGTTTAGTAGAAACTATTACAGGACAATATGCTAGATGGTGGGATACCCATCAGTCAAGACTACAGACATGGAAAACAACTTCGACTTATTTTGTAGAAAGGTTTAGAGGAAGGAAGTTAACCAACCAGGCTTAGATACCTATATTTACCCAAGGACAGGATCCAGAAAACCATATAAAGATATGTGAAAAAGAATGGAGAAGACTAGGATATAGGGATGAATGTACGTGGCCATTCTTATTTCCATCAACACTCACCAACTTACCAAACAAATGGTACAATATGGAAGAAGCTCGGGGTGAAGCATTTCTATGGCATGAAATTAAAGAAAATTTTATCAAAGATTTCAACTTTGAACCCCAAAATGAGAATTTGGTCGAAACTGCAAAACAGATCAAATAATTTGTACAATCAACAGAAAACAAAACCCTAAGGGACAACCGACTGACAATAAACTATAACCATATACAAACTAGGACAATACCACAGTCAACAAGACTACAGTCAGAAAATGAAAATTCTGAAGGTAAAAGCTTTAGATGGAAATCAAACCATGTCGAAATGACCAAACCTATTCGCACAGTACTCAAAGTTGAAACAACCGACAAGGAGGATACCAACTGAAAGACTTCCCTACCACATTCTCATAGTTTAAGGAAGGAATTCGACCAATCAATGAAGGTAAAGCACCAGAATGGCTAGATGCTACAGTCAAAACTAGAGAAGTCAACATATCAAATGATGATCGACCAAAAATAGCAAAAATTGGAGACTACTGGTCTAAAGCACAGACAACAGAGATCACAAACCCACTAAAAGAATTCCAGGATGTATTTGCTAGAGACTATAAGGATCTTAAAGGTCTAGTACATGAAATGGGCGAAATGAAGATCGACATAAAACCTGATGTTCAACCTGTCAAGAAAATACCATATAAACTAGATCATAAATACAAAGAGATAGTCAAGAAAGAGATTGATAACATGCTTGCAGCAGGAATCGTCTACCCTATTGACCAATCAGAATGGGAAATTCCAATGGTGGTTCCACGAAAGAAACATGATCCAACCAATTTAAGGATCTGTGTCAACTTCAGAGAACTCAATAAAGTTACATTAACAAACCCATTTTCAACTCCTTATGCAGATGAAATCTTAAATAAGGTAGCAGGACATGAATGCTGTTCATTTACAGATGGATTTTTAGGTTATAATCAAGTACCAATAACCAAAGAAGATCAGAAAATACAACATTCGTATGTGAATTTGGATCATTTTCTTATAGGGTTATGCCTTTTGGACTTAAAAATGCACCCACAATCTTTTCAAGGATTGTGGTTAAAACATTTTAGGAGTACATTTACAAAACAATGGTAGTATATTTCGATGATTGGACAATATACTCTACACTAAAGGACCATTGTAAATGGCTAAGACTTATGCTGGCGATGTCGACAGATCCAACTATCACTAAACATAAAGAAGTGCATATTTATAACTCCTATAGGAATACTATTAGGGCATATCATCCGTAAAGAATGTATTAAAGTCAACTTTGCAAAAATAAAAATCATCCTCGACTTAAAACCCCCGATAAATATGAAACAAGTCAGGGTACTACTTGGTCATACATGATACTATAGAAAATTCATAAGACATTATTCAGACATGAAATACCAATTGGAGTAATTGCTAAGAGATGATCAAGAATTTAATTGGATAGAGGAGTGCAATATATCATTCAAAAAACTAAAAATAAAGCTAGTCAAAGCACCCATCCTAAGATTTCCAAACTGGTCGATCAAATTCCTTGTTCACATTGATGCATCAGGCCTAGAAATAGGAGCAATCCTAACTTAGCCAGGAGATGATGGCATGGACTATCATATAGTTTACAGTAGCAGGAAACTAAAAAAATCTAAAGAAGCTATTCAACAACCAAAAGAGAAGCATTAGGAATGGTCTTTGCACTACAAAAATATTGACACTATCTACTAGCTAATCCATTTATCTTTTACACTGACCATCAAGCACTAAAATACCTTGTAAATAAACCTCTACATCATGGAAGAATCTGTCGATGGATACTTCTATTCCAAGAATTTGAATTCAAAGTCGTTGTCAGACCAGGTAAGCTAAATGTCGGTCCCGACCACTTATCCCAAATCGACACAGCAGAGGAACCGATAGGATTCGAGGACGACTTACCGGATGCACATTTATTTTGAATAGAAGCAGTTATGAGAAAGTTAGAGGAAATATCTCAGCTTTTAGAAGATGGACAAGCACCAAAAGGCATGATTACGAAGAAGAAACAAATCTTAGCCATGAAAGCTGCACCATATAGTCTCATAAATAGATTCCTATATAAAATGGGGTTAGACAACATCCTCAGAAGGTGCGTACTAGAACATGAAAGAAATAATATCATGCATGAAGCACATTATGGACCTGCTGGAGGACACTTATAAGCAGACATGACTACAAATAAGATCCAACAATCAAGGTTGTGGTGGACGACAATTCACAAAGACTGAAATTTTTTTGTAAGCCAATGTGACAGATGTCAACGACTGGGTCGACCCCTCGCTAATTCAGAAATTCCCATGATATCAGTAAACCCAAGTTTGACATTTGAAATTTGGGCTATTGACTTCATAGGACCATTTCCCATACCAACAAAAAGAACAGGTGCAAGGTACATAATAACTGCAGTCAAATACATAACCAAATGGGCAGAGGTAGAACCAGTCGACACATGTTCCAGTGAGATAGCTGCTAAGTTTATCTATGAGAATATCATTACCAGATTTGGATGTCCACTAACCCTAATCAAGGACCAATGAACACACTTTATTAATGAAGCTATTAAAATCCTAATAGACCAGTTCCAAATCGACCACCGTCGGAGTACAACATACCACCCTCGGTTGAATGGAGCAATTGAAGCATTTAACAAAACATTAACAAAATGATTAACAAAAATATGTAATGCTGATAAAGATGACTGGGATGAAAAGATACCTACAGTACTATGGGCATACAGAATGACATACAAGCGTTCAACCGACCAAACACTGTTCTGACTAGTTTATGGATAGGAAGCAGTAGTTCCTCTACACTTTCGACAACAGACAGCTATCATCGCAGAGATTTTACATGTCGATGTTGAACAAGGAAGAAAGGACTGACTATTACAACTAAATAAACTTGAAGAACACCGACTAATCGCGATACAACACTAAGAAATCCAGAAACAACAATAAAAGGCATGGCACGATAGAAACATCAAAAACAAAAACTTGTTGGTAGGAGACCTTGCCTTACTATACAATAGTCGGGTAAAAGGAAAACCAAAAAAGCCACATACAGAATGGATGGGACCCTATGTTTTCGAAGAGATACACGCCAATGGATCAGTCTGCTTAAGGACATTACAAGGCATAGTATTTCGGAAACTTGTTAACAGTGCCCGACTAAAGCGGTATAGAAACTAAACCACTTAAAAAAAACACATATAATGACCATAACGGTTAAAAAAAAGCTATAAAAATATAAAAATACAAAAAATAAAAGTAGTATTGATACACGCATGAAATAATGACAGGGAATCACCACTTTGACAACTGACATTCCACCCATCGACATAACATCATTGACCATTTTCATAACTGACATCGACAGACGAACTCGACAGTCCCATCACGCATTCATGACTTCGGGCACCAAAACCAAATCACCATTAACGCACACTCAAGTGTTCTTGCTAGAAAATCATGTTCGCCATTAATACACCCATCGACAAAAACATCCAATGCATCAACTATAAATACTGAACCGCCAAAGGATCATTCACCACAATTCCAATAGAGAGAGCATCAGAACAACCAAACGACTAAAAACCAAGAGCACCGTAGTAAAATCGACCCCCAGACCAACAAGATGGCACCAAAACAAACCAGAGCCTCAGCCAAAACCAAGGAACTACAGACTGAGGAGACACCATTAGTAAGAAGACTAAAGAACATCAAGAATGCTAAGGTGCAGGAGGGATCATGGGAAAAACTAAGGGCCGAGATAAAAGAGTGGGATTACATCGACAAGAAGCCTACCCGAGCTGCAAAGAAAATACAACACAGTTCCATTGTAAATTATGTCAACGCACCGATCATGGCTAGTTTCGGAGGAACAAAAGAAACAACAGTAAAGTTTATCATAAGCCGGTACCATAATGGTCGATTTTATTTCGATAGACTAGTCGACATCTCTGGGGAAGTTATTTACAAACTTACAGGTCTATCAAACAAAGGGGACCCAGTACCAGTTAGTATAAAAGAAGGATTGGTCAAAGAACTAACAGGGTTTGCATCAGGAAAAAACTTGAAAGGGTTGATGACTAGCCACATAACAGGTGGAACACCACAAATTGTGGCCAAGATCATATCCATGACACTCACAATGGCAGGTCGTGGAAGTGACCTCAAACTGGATATGTTGGAGGTAGTAGACACCATTGCAACCAATGTAAAGGTATATAGATTGGATGAGTATGTCACCGACATGCTCAAAAACATTTGTGAATAATGCCAAGAGACAGGAGGAATTATCAGGTTCTCGTCCCTTATGTTATGGATAGTAACGTACTCTTTGTGCCTTGTCGGGGACATACAATTTCAAGAACCGACAAGATTTCATATGTGTAAATTCAAACCATTTGCCCAAAATGGAACAATGAAGGAACTTGCAAATGGGAGAGTGTTGTTGGAAAACTGGCTCCAACAGTCAAAAGTCAGCACAACCAGATGGAGGGTGCCTCAAAACATCTGACGAAGTCTACCTAAAAAGGCCCACATTCAGCTAGAACTCAACCATACCACGGTGTGGTACATGTAGGGTGCCAAAAAAAACGCAAATACCCTTGACTACTATCCGACAGTCAAAGAGATATTTTGGGATCTATCTCGACAGGCAGGAACAAAAGTACCAATACCAGCAAAGGCAAAGGAAATAGACTTCTCGATAGAGGAAATGCTGACAGACTAGGAGAAGGAGGAGGATTATGAGCTTAACCTATACATCAGTACCTTTGTGTCGGAGGAGACACTGGTTGAAGGAACTGGTCGACTATAAATCATAATCAAGCCTTTGACGACACAAAGGGAAGAGATACACGCAGAACAGAAGGTAACCAATCCGGCTGAATAAAATCTCATCATGACTCAAGAGCCAAGGGGAGAGATAGAAACTAAAAACCAAGAGTATGCCATCACCAAAGAGAATATAACCAAATTGTTGAAGGAGATAGCAGCCTAAAGAAAAAGGAAGAAAACACAACAACAACAACAAGGGAAAGGTAAGTGCAAGCTTATCATTGCAAAGTCCTCAGAAGATGAGGAGGAACTGGCAGCTATATCCCTTGACATAATAGAAGATTCCACAGCAAACAAAGTGCTGGTGAAAACCAAATTTCAGAAATTTGTCAAGGCAGGGGCACAACAAGGTCGACCGAAGAAGGCGAAGAGCACACACACTTCAACGGATGAAAATGTTGTGGATCTCATATCTACACCCCCACCTCCGTCTCCGACAAAAATAACAAAAGAGCTAATACCAGAATAGCTTTCAGTAAGCCCACTCGACTTATGCAAAAATGCTATGACGGAGGATGTGAAGGAAAAGTTCGACCGTGACAGAGACCTCCAAGAATACATTGAAAAACTACTTGAGATATTGACAATGGTGCAAAATCTCTCTACCAAAGCACCTTTTTTTGATGTCGGTAGATCCTGACTACCCATTTCCCAACCTAGCCAAGTACTCCAGAGGCCAAATACTATGGCAATAGTAAGCTCGATGTTCCAAAGGAACCCCGACAAAGAAGCTGAAGTTTTCGCAAGTTGGACCACATCTATCATTCCGATCGAACCCGAACCCCACCTACTAGCCTCTGAACTGACCATCGATGAGGAAGGAGAAAATATGGAGGACATAAATCGAGAAATAGACCAAATTTTCTCCTAACTGGACTCACCCCCTTAGATCCACAATCCATCACCCGACCATACTTCCACCAATCCAATCACACCCGAACATTCACCAACACCATCACCACCACCCCCTGACTCGGAACCTCTAATTAAATCAGATGCAGCAAAACCACCTCCACCGCAACCATCAGCACCAACCACATCCACTTCTGGACCCCCTATATCCAACCAACCAAAGGCAGCAGTCATCCAACCGACTCAAATAGAAATACCAACAATCATTGCTACCCATCAAACAGATAATCCAGACTTGACTCTTGCAGGTACACAGGGGCCAAAACAAGCAGAAACACAGAAGCACAACAAGAAGAAGGAGAAAAAGAAGAAGGACCATCATGGATAGAAAAAATGGTCCACATCAGTCAACTTGGTCCGACCACTATGGTTAATGCAACCAAGTTGAGATATGTAGAGCTAGGACAAATCCTGGAAACACTAGAAGTCGAAGAAAAGACAAGGAGCCAACATAGACATAAGGAACTAGACAACAAGGAAAAAGAACAAGTTGAGTTCCTTAACAAATGGAAAAACTTGGTCCAGTCTATGATACCAGGACTGATAGAGGTTGACAATAAAAAATTGCTAGACAGATCTTATCAGCTGTTTGAGAGAGTGGTGTCAGTGTTGCAGGCACAAATTCAGGACACAAAAGAGGAGCAGAAAGAAGAAACCGTTCGACTATTGATGGAGCAGCACACAGCCTTTTCAGAAGCATACAAGGTGCTGCAAGATCACATGGAGGATTCTTTCATTACAAAAGAAGTACTGAGAGACTGGCTTGCTTACTACGGGCGAGTCTATTAGCAAACCAGGCAGAACCGACAAGAGATCCAAGCGCTAGAGAAGAGGAAAAGCACTGACGAAGCACTTAGAAGCACAGTTGAAGATCAAATAGCGTTTGAAACAACCAAACTGCAGAATCTCGAGTGAGAAGCACATCAGTGGGTGCAACAAACCATTCCAAAATTAGAAAAAGTAGACATCATCTACCCGCAAATGAAATGACTGCTGGAGCTAGCAGAGAAAAAGGACCAGTTTATGGGTCCCGACCTAGAAAGAATAGCTGAAATTTCCATTCAAGAGAAAATGTTGATCTTATCAAGTCTGACTAAACTAACCATTGACATACAGAAAATATTGCAGAGTTGGATGGATTTCCAACATCGGCTGGCAGTGATAGGTAAAGCAATTGTCGAAGTCTGTGTACAAAAAAGACCAACCATCAAACTTCACAGCCCATGAAGATCAAGCACAAGAATGACTACTCAGACAAACAAGGAAATTTTGGTACCTCCCTGTATCTTTGGGACGAAGAAACGTTTTGTTCGTGGGGGGGATGTTGGAGGAGCAAGTCAGTATGCCAACTTGAACGATATCCGACTTAGTCGATTAGTCAACTAAGTTGGTCAGTCGACTAATGAGAGATTAGGTCGACCACCTAAGGTCATGTTTTTTTCTAACTAGTGAACTGACACGTAGTTATTTGTAACTATTTGTAAATCATATATATTAGGATGTTGAGCCAGATGAGAACTTGGTTCAGTTCTCTATATTGTATGGACCCTTTCACTATAATATAATATGTTATTCTACTTACTTGTTCTTGTCTCTTGTCTTTGTTATGTATGTCTGTATTAATGTGTATTATTGGTAACCCTATGTGATCTGTGAGATTACAACAACCACCTTGCATGGTCTCCCTAGGACATGGGACTCTTTCATTCAAGGGATCTGTGCCAGAAAGAAGTTAGTCAAGTTCAGCAGAATTTGGGAAGAATTCTCACAAGAATAAGCTTGGATAGCAACTCGAGAAGAAAATATGGGAAGTGAAGATCAAGCTCTCATAGTTCAATCCAAGAAACCCAGAAGGGGCCATCATCATCATCATTCTAAAGGTAAGCACTCTTCCTACAATAAATCTCAATTCAGATGTTATACTTGTGATGAAATAGGACACTTTGCCAAAGATTATCCTAGAAACAAAAGAAACCCTCACAAGAAGAAAAAAAACAAGAGAAGAAATCATGCTCATGTTGCAGAAGATGATGAACCTTCCTCAAAGAGAAACAAGCAAGAAAGTGATGATTCTACAAGTGATGAAGAATATGTTTTGATTTCCACTCTCATGGGAAACATCACACATGGAAGCAATGATGGCTTATATAAAGTGGGGCTTCCAAATATATGATGGGATTCAAAGAGTCTTTTTTGAGACTGTTAGAACATGAATCACCTCACAAGGTGAAGCTCAGAGATGACTACTAGTATCCAATAAAAGGTAGTGGGGAATCCTCCTATAAGCTAGACTCTGGAAAGTCCATGAATATGAAGGATGTATTGTTTGTACCAGGACTCAAGAAGAACCTCCTCTCCATATCTGCATTAGATGCAAAAGGCATGAGGGTTGAATTTGTAGATGGCCAAGTTGTCATGTGGCCAAAAGGAAAGACCTTCGATGATGTAGTAGTAATTGGGGAACAAGAGGGAGGTCTATACAAATTTAAGGGCCATCGAGAACAAGCCTTGATCCTTGACACAATATATCCAAGTAAACTTTGGCATAGAAGGTTTTCACATGTGCATTACAGAGCACTACCACTTGCAAGCAAAGCTATTGAAGGTCTTCCAAAAATTCAAGCAAAACATGATGGAGTCTGCAAAGGATGTGAGAAAGGAAAGAATACAAAGAAGACATTTCCAAGTAGCAAGAGGAAAGCAAAAGGAATCTTGGAAATCATCCACTCCGATGTATGTGGACCAATGTCATCAAGTTTACTAAGAGGGTATGTATACTATGTTTCTTTCATTGATGACTTTTCTAGCAAGACATGGATTTACTTCATGAAGAACAAGGATGAAGTTTTCAGCAAGTTCAAGGAATTCAAAGCCTTGATTGAGAACCACACAAAAAATAAGATCAAGACCTTTTGATCATATAATGGTAGACAATTCACATCAAATGAATTCAAAGAGTTATGCAAATACTTAGGGATTAAGAGGGAGTTGTCCACTCCATATAATCCATAACAAACTAGGATTGTAGAAAGGAAGAACAGAACTATCATGGAAGATGCAAGAGCTATGCTTCATGATCAAGATCTTCCCATGCATTTATGGGCAGAGGCTACCAGAACAATGGTGTATGTACAGAACCGTACTCCACACAGACTACTCGAGAATAAGACACCTGAAGAAGTATTTTCTGGAAAGAAACCAGAATTCAGCCATCTCAGAATATTCAGCTATCCAATGTACATACACATTCCAAAAGAGAAGAGGACAAAATTAGATCCTTCAGGAAAGAAGGGTATATTTGTGGGATACTCTGAAAGCTTGAAGGCTTACAGAATATACTTCCCAGGATTCAAGAAGATCGACATCAGCAGGGATGTGACATTTGATGAAGACTCAGCTTACAACAAATCCAGAAAAAGACTTGCTAAAGAACCTGAAGAAGTAGAAGCACCCAGAATTCATGATACAACAATGAACAAAGAAACTCAAGAAGAAGATCGAGAATTCGAAGAACCTCAAGAACCTGTAGATCCACCTCAGGAGAAGAATCCTCATAAGAGGAAACATGCTTGGGTATGAGAAGCTATCCAAGGTGTGGAAATATATGGGGCTCCAGAAGAGAATCACAGAGAAAGAAAGAGGACTAGATCCTGCTATGGGTATGTAGCATTATTATGTGATTTTATCGATAAAGAACCTTCCAAACTTCCAAATATGAAGAAGCGGTAGAATGAAAAGAATGGAAGGATGCTATGATCGTAGAGTATCAATCGATCATGAAGAATGATGTTTGGGATGTTGTCCCAAGACCAGAAAGGAAGTATGTTGTAACTTACAAGTGGATCTACAAGATCAAGCATGCTACAGATGGTAGCATAGAGAAATATAAAGCAAGATTTGTTGCTCATGGTTTCTCCCAGAAAGAAGGAATAGATTATGAAGAAAATTTTGCACATGTAGCTAGATACACTTCCATCATATCAGTACTTGCTCTAGCTGCAGTGATGAAATGGAAGATACATGAGATGGATGTCAAGACTACTTTCTTGAATAGTGTAGTAGAAGAGAAAGTGTATGTGGAGCAGCCACTTAGTTTTGAGACACATGACAGGGAGTCACATGTATGTAGATTGAAGAAATCCCTGTATGGTTTGAAACAGGCACCCATGACATGGTATGATAGAATTGACAGATTTCTATCTAGTTTGGGATTTACCAAGAGTAAAGAAAATTCCAACCTTTACTACAAGGTTCAAGGTGGAAACCTAATGATGCTCCTACTGTATGTAGATGATTTGTTTGTAACAGGTATGGATGGGTTGATTGCTGATACAAAGAGAAAGCTTGATGCCCAGTTCGAAATGAAGGACTTGGGTATGATGCATTATTTTCTAGGCATGGAGGTGTGGCAGAATGAGGATGGAATCTCCCTCAGACAAGGGAAGTATGTGGTAGAGATCCTGAAGAGATTTGGTATGATGGACTACAAGGCCATGACCACACCTTTCGCATCGAACCTAAATCTATTGAGTGATTCTTCATCAGAAACAGTTGATGCTATGATTTATTGTCAGATGATTGGGTCCTTGATGTACCTAACAAACACGAGACTAGATATTTGCTTTGTTGTGAACACCTTGAGCCAGTTCCTGACAAATCCGAGGCATGTTCACTTGATTACTGCAAAGCATATTCTAAGGTACCTTAGGGGTATATTTGATTATGGGCTCAAGTATGAGGCAAGTCAGAAGATTAACCTGGAGGGTTATGTTGATTCAGATTGGGCAGGCAGTTCCATCGATAGGAAGAGCACTTCAGGGTGTTGCTTCAGTATGGGATCGGGTGTGATCTCTTGGTTTAGTAGGAAGCAATCCCATGTGGCACTGAGTACAGCTAAAGCAGAGTATGTCACAGCTTGTTTAGCTAGTTGTGAGGAAGTATGGATAAGGAAGCTACTGTCTGATTTATTTGATGTCTTGTTGGATGCTACTTGTATATATTCTGACAACCAGAGTTGTGTGAAGTTGTCAGAGAACCTTGTGTTCCATGACAAGCCAAAGCATATCGAGATCAAGTATCACTATATCAAGGATATGGTGCATAGGGGAGCAGTGAAGCTCCAGTATGTTGCAACGGACAAACATATATCTGATGTGTTGATGAAGCCATTTGCTAGAGTGAAGTTTGAGTACTTCAGGGAGAAGCTTGGTGTTCTCCAGAACGAGGTTCCTTCCAAGGGGAAGTGATGAGTCCGTGAGCCATTCTGACATGGTGAGAGGATTGGTTCCTTCCATGGTCAGATGTAAGGGCTGAGCCATTCTGTCATGGTGAGAGGATTGGTTCCTTCCATGGTCAGATGTAAGGGCTGAGCCATTCTGTCATGGTGAGAGGATTGGTTCCTTCCATGTTAGATATGAGTGCTGAGACATTCTGATATGACTATAGGATTGGTTCCTACATGAATAGATATAAGGGTTGTTGCCATTCTTGGAATGGAGGTGCCTGGTCAGTTGCCAAAGATACTCGATCTAGGACTAAGGGCCTTTCTAATATGACTGTAAGATGTAGTCTTACATGATTAGATGTGAGTGCATGGCCATTCTGATGTGATTGAGGGATTGGTTCCCACTTGATCAGATATAAGGGTTGATACCATTCTCTGGGAGAATGGAGGCACCTGGTCAGTTACCAGGAAAGCTCAGTCTGGGACTGGGGACCATTCTGATATGACTATGGGATGTGTTCTCACATGATCATATGTGAGTGCAGGGCCATTTTGACGAGTCAAGGTCAGATGTAAGGGCTGGGACATTCTGACGAGTCAAGGTCAGATGTAAGGGCTGGGCCATTCTGATGAGTCAAGGTTAGATGTAAGGGCTGGGCCATTCTAACATGGTGAGAGGATGAGGTTCCTTCCATGGTCAGATAAAAGGGATGGGCCATTCTGACATGGTGAGGGGATTAAGTTCCTCTCATGGTCAAATGTGAGTGTTGGGTGTGCCTTTCTGACGAGTCAAGGTCAGATGTAAGTGTTGGACGGGCCATTCTGACTTAGGGTCGGATATAAGCACTGAAGAAGACCTACATGGAGGCTAGGCCTACACCCAACATGAAAAAGGGCTGGCTCTATAGAACTTCCTATGACAAGAAGAATCATGAGATAGCACTCGTGATGATCCTCCAGTGATGATCCAGATCTAGATGAACATGACTTGAAGATGATGAGAAATCAATGATGATCCAGATGATATAGAGAAGAAGACTTGTGCTGATAAATTGTGTCGAGAGAATACCTTCCTAGTTAAGAGGGAGTGTTGATGTAATTGTAACTTCAGAATGTATTCACTTATGTATCTTATGTATTGTACCCCGATGTTTATTCCGAGATGTGTCTATAATGTAATTGAGTCATGTCATGCCTCGATGTTCCGATTGGGAGTTTCTATAATGTAAACAAGTCATGTCAAGTCATTGTGGGTAACCCTACTATTGGTCAAGGGTTAAAGTCCACGAAGTTCCGGGGCACTAGGGTTGTTAGACTCACCTAGTGAATTCAGCCCTATTAGGGTTTTGTCAAGTCAGGAATTAGTAGAAATAGAGAGCTAGCCTCTCTATTTATAAGACACTCACTCACACTCAGTTGTAGCACATAGCTAAGGAAGAAGAAGACACTGGGGCTAGGAAGAAAGAGGTTACTGCTATCGGGAGATCATCTTACTATTTTGGGGTTTTACTTTTGGTGTTGATTCTATCTCTGAGGAAGTTGTGGGGTTTTCTCCATTTATGGTTTCCTCGAGGAAAAACACTATGTTCATTGTCTCTTGTGTTTGATTGTTGTGCTTGATATTCTCTTAGTTAAAAGATCCTAATATAATGATAGGTTAATGTTAAAAATCTAACATAAAATACTTTGCTATCTTAGTTCAAGGAAATGTAAAAGATACACCAACTAGTTGAAATAATAGAATGTGTATGGTTCACTGATGAACTTTTTCCACGCCGCGGATATGCAAATGCTATTTATTATTTTTACAAATTTTCAATTACTCATTAGAAAATTATTTTTTTATAATAATACTTTTTTTATATATATTTGTTACAATTGGATATAAGAGCCAAATAAACTTTTGTTCATTGTAACCATGAAAATCATTCATACAATTAAATTTGAATTAATTATCTACAAATCATATACTTTTAAAGTAATATTTATTTTTATTTCTTAATTATTGTGCTTGGATAAGCACGCTGATTACACCTTTGTTCATAGTCACAATCTACATCATTCATATATTTAATCAATACCGTAAAATTTTGTGACATTAGAGAATATGATAGATAAAGAACCCATTTTATTATATAAGAATAAGAAACCAAAAATTGGGACATCATACAAGTCCATGATAATCAAAATGTCATTTCTACATTATTACAATTATTGATAACTTACAATTAATTATATAATATATGATACAAGTTGAATGTGATTGTCATTGATGTCAAATGAGTTTAGCGAATGATAAAAGGATAACCAAAGACATGATGGCAAGTTAAACTCAGTGAGACATGTATCTTCTTCTTCAAGGAGTTATTCTGAGAACCGGGGCCATGGCCAGATAGATATTTCAACAAACTATGGGATGGAAGTTCATGGAGGGTATTTTCTTGTTCTTATGAATTATGGTGGTCATTTTCATAAGGCAGTTGCTTGAGGGCAGTTTTTCAACACTTAGTCAAAATCCCCAAATTATCATGTCGTTACCAACTACTACCAAGCCCCTGCAATCAGAGCAAGGGAAATAACATTTCTCATCTCCCCTCACCTCTAATGTCACTCTAAACCGAGCAAGCTTCCTTGCATTTTCATTCATAGTGAAAAATCCTTGTAGTGACAAGTAATTGTCTTACCTACACCATACCAAACAGTAACTTGTCAAATACATTAGATATAAGTATATTGATAAATGCAATATATTATATACCAATTTCTATAAAGAAAAACATGAAGACTATGATGAATAGGATTGTCATTGATGACAACATTAATGACAATCATTTTGGAAAAATATGGTAATTTGGTGAAAAACAGGAAAATGACCAAGTATGGGGAAATTAGTAAAGATTTCCCTAGGGAAATGCACGCCATAATTTATAGGAGAATATAAATGCCCACACCACATGGGGGTACTATAGATTGTTGTTTTTCCTACCTTACCATGTCTTTAGTTTTTCCTGAAAGTTCCCGAGGGAGAATTTATGGACCTGCCAAAATAGGCGTTTGTGCCAGAGCAAGCAAAAATGGCTAAGTAGCCTTAGAAAGATGCCTGCCCTAAATTATGGGTTAGAGTAAATGCCCACAGCACATGGGGGTCTTGTAGTGTGTTGGTTTGTCTACATAACCATGGCATTATTTCTCCTTAAGAATGTCTGAAGAAAAAGTTGAATCTGCCAAAATGAGGTTTCAAAATAAATTTTGGAGAAAGTCCTGAAAATGACTAAGTGTTGGAAAACTGGCTCAGGTAGCCTTAAGAAAATGCCTGCCACAAATTGCGTGTTAAAGAAAATGCCCGCACCATATGGGGGTCTCGTAGATGAATATTTTTCCTACCTATAAATGTCTTCAAACTGTCTTGGAAGTAGCTGAGGAAGAAGTTATGAACCTGCCAAAACAATGTTTTAGGCATATTGGACCAGACTAAGAAAATTGTTTAAGTGTTGGAAAAACTAGCTCATGTGGCGTTGTGAAAATTCCCGCCGTACCTTATACGTGTATGATAAAAATTATCTAAAGCTATAATCCTATAGCTTGTTGAATAAGATATCTCACCATGGTCTCAGTTCTCAAAGAAAATGTTTGATGACAAAGATAATGGTCTTCCAAAATAGAGTTTTAGTTTGTTTTGCACTATTCCAGTACTGGCAAAACTGCCTTGGTGGCCTTAGGGAAATTCTCTCCCTATCTCGTAGGATAATGAGAAAAATAATATGAAAGTGTTAGGCTATAGCTTGTTGATGGTTGCATATAAACATGGTCTTAGTTATCCTGTGGAGTGTTTTATGACAAAGATACAAATATTCCAAAAGTAGGAAAAATATTATTTTGCATTTTAAGAAAACAAGAAAATTGGTGGTGTTAGATTCAGGAAATTGACAAGGAATTTTGAAATGCCCACAAGGAGGGGTTATTTTGATGGTAAAATTCATCAGGTAGCATATTCATGTTCCTTGGTGAATGGACTATCTAGCCATACCTTCAGGTTGTCTTATGATAGTCTCATATGCAAAATATCAATCTGCCAAAAATAAGAAAAATAATATTTTGCATAGTGAGAACAAAAGAAAATTGACTGTGTTAAAAACATGAGTTTGAGAGGTTAGTTGGAAATGCCCACCAAGGGAAGTCTTTGTGCAAGTAAATTTATCAAATGTCATGGATCCATTCTTTGGTAAGTTGTCCATCTACTCCTGACTTCAAGTCTCCATAGAGTGTTCACACATGTGAAATAGGATTCTGCCAAAATGGGAAGAAATATGTTTTGATGTTCAAAAGACGTTGAGAAGCTATTTTGAAATGCTTTCCAGAGGTTGTGTGTGTCAATAGATTTATATTGTGATATGGTATTGTTCATTGTTGAAATGGATATCTAGCCATTCTTGTAGGTTTCCTTATGGTGATCACATGAGGGAGAAATCAATTTGCCAAAGTAGAAGAAAAATAGTTTTTTCAAGTTAAAAACAATTTTGTCCAAGTGTTAAATTAAACATTTTTTAAGCCAATTTTCAAATGATCTCCAGATAATGCGTGTGTATCAAAAATTTCAAAAGGTGACATGGATCTGATTTTTTTGAGGTAGCTATCCATCGATACTTTCAGTTTGCATTATGATGGTCAGATATGCAAAAGATGGACCTACAAATTTAGTGAAAAATAATACAGAGTTTATTAAATAAGAAGCTACACGAATGTATTTAGAAAAATAAACAAAAGTTTAATAAAAGGAATTAACATAGAGTTTTGAAGAGACACATCTCACTATTGGAGAGATGCAATGTTTAGAAGAAGATTTCATTGATTATTTCATTAAAATAATAAATAATAAATAGAGATTTGAAGAGGTTTCTAAGCATGATGGCATGGCTAAGTAGCCTCAGAAAGATGCCCGCCCTAAATTATGGGTTAGAGTAAATGCCTACAGCACATGGGGGTCTTGTAGTGTGTTGGTTTGTCTACCTAACCATGGTATTATTTATCCTTAAGCATGTCGAAAGAAAAAGTTGAATCTTCCAAAATGAGTTCTCAGAATAAATTTTGGAGAAAGTCCTGAAAATGACATGTTGGAAAACTGGCTCAGGTAGCCTTAAGAATATGCCTGCCACAAATTGTGAGTGGAAGAAACTTCGTGCACCATATGGGGGTATTGTAGATTGATATTTGGCCTACCTGGCCATGGATTCAGATTGTCTTGGAAGTAGCCGAGGAAGAAGTTATGAACCTGCCAAAAGAGTGTTTTAGGCAGATTGGACCAGACTAAGAAAATTGTCCAAGTGTTCAAAAAACTGGCTCATGTGGCCTTGGGAACATGCTCGCCGTACCTTATATGTGTAATACAAAAATTATCTGGAGCTATCAACCTACAGTATGTTGAATAGGCTATCTCACCATGGTATCAGTTATCAAAGAAGATGTTTGATGACAAAGATAATGGTCTACCAAAACAGAGCTTCAACCTATTTTGCACTATTCCAATACTGACAAAACTTCCTCAGTGGCCTCAGGGAAATGCTTGCCTTATCTCATAGGATGATTAGCAAAATAATATGAAAGTGTTATGCTATAGCTTGTTAGTGGGTGCATCTAACCATGGTATCAATTATACTTTGGAGTGTTTTATGACAAAGATATAAATCTGCCAAAAGTAAGAAAAATATTATTTTTCATTTTTAAGAACACAAGAAAATTGATTGTGTTAGATTCAGGAAATTGAAAAGGAATTTTGAAATGCCCGCAAGATGTGGTTATTTTGATGATAAAACTCATCAGGTAACATAGTCATGTTCCTTGGTTAATGGAATATCTAGCTATACCTTCAGGTTCTCTTATGATGGTCTCATATGAAAAATATCGATCTGCCAAAAATAGGAAAAATAATATTTTGTATAGTGAGAACAAAAGAAAATTGAACGAGTGTTAAAAACAGGAGTTTGAAATGTTAGTTGGAAATTCCTACTGAGGGCTGTCTTTGTGCAAGTAAATTTATGAAAGGTCATGGATCCATTCTTTGGTAAGCTGTCCATCTTCTGCTGACGTCAGGTCTCCATAGATTGTTCACACGTGTGAAATAGGAGTCCGCCAAAATGGAAAGAAATATGTTTTGATGTTCAAAAGAGGTTGGGAAGCTCTTTTGAAATGCTTGCCAGAGGTTGTGTGTGTGTCAATATATTTATCTTGTGATGTGGTCTTGTTCATTGTTGAAATGGCTATCTAGCTATGCTTGTAGGTTTCCTTATGATGATCACATGAAGGAGAAATCAATCTTCCAAAGTAGAAGAAAAATTGTTTTTACAAGTTAAAAGCAATTTTGTCCAAGTGTTAAATTAAACATTTGGAAGCCTATTTGCAAATGATCTCCAGATAATGCGTGTTTATCAAAAGTTCAAAAGATGACATGGATCTGATCCTTGTTGAGGTGGCTATCCAACCACACTTTCAGTTTGCATTATGATGGTCATATATGCAAAAGATGGACCTGCAAAGTTAGTGAAAATAATAAACAAAGTTTATCAAATAAGAAGCTACAGGAATGTATTTAGAAAAATAAACAGAAATTTAATAAAAATAATTAAGACAGAGTTTTGAAAAGACATATCTTACTATTGGAGAGATGCAATGTTTAGAAGAAGTTTTAATTTATTATTTCATTAAAACACTAAATAACAAACAGATATTCAAAGAGGTGTCTAAGCATGATGACATGGCTAAGTAGCCTGAGAAAGAAGCCTGCCCTAAATTATGGGTTAGAGTAAATCCCCGTAGCACATGGGGGTCTTGTAGTGTATTGGTTTTTCTACCTAACCATGGTATTATTTCTCCTTAAGCATGTCTGAAGAAAAAGTTGAATCTACCAAAATGAGGTTTGAGAATAAATTTTGGAGAAAGTCCCAAAAATGACGTGTTTGAAAACTGACTCAGGTAACGTTAAGAAAATGCCCACCACAAATTGTGTGTTGAAGAAAATGCCCGCCACAAATTGTGTGTTGAAGAAAATGCCTACACCATATGGGGGTCTTGTAGATCGATATTTGGCCTACCTGGCCATGTCTTCAGACTATCTTGGAAGTAGCCGAGGAAGAAGTTATGAACCTGGCAAAACAGTGTTTTAGGAAGATTAGACCAAGCTAAGAAAATTGTCTAAGCGTTGGAAAAACTGGCTCATGTGGCCTTGGGAAAATGCCTACTGTAACTTATAGGTGTATGATAAAAATTATCTGAAGCTATCATCCTAAAAGTTGTTAGGAGGCTATCTCACCATGGTATTGGGTCTCAAAGAAGATGTTTGATGACAAAGATAATGGTCTACCAAAACAGAGTTTCAGGTTGTTTTGCACTATTCCAGTACTGGCAAAACTGCCTCAGTTGCCTCACGAAAATTCCCGCCCTATATCATAGGATGATGAGAAAAATAATATGAAAGTGTTAGGCTATAGCTTGTTGATGGGTGCATCTAACCATTTTCTCAGTTATCATGTGGAGTGTTTTATGACAAAGATAAAAATCTACCAAAAGTAAGTAAAATATTATTTTGCATTTTAAGAACACAAGAAAATTGGTAACGTGTTAGATTTAGGAAATTGAAAAGGAATTTTTAAATGCCCGCAAGGATGAGTTTTTTGCTGATAAAATTCATTAGTTAGCATAGTCATGTTCCTTGGTTAACGTATTATCCATCCATACCTTCAGGTTCTCTTATGATCATCTCATATGCAAAATATCAATCTGTGAAAAATAGGAAAAATAATATTTTGCATAGTGAGAACAAAAGAAAATTGAACGAGTGTTAAAAAAAGAAATTTGAGAGGTCAATTGGAAATACTCGGCAAGGGCTGTCTTTGTGCAAGTAAATTTATCAAATTTCATGGATCCATTCTTCGGTAAGTAGTCCATCTACTCCTAACTTCAACTCTCCATAGAGTCTTCACACGTGTGAAATAGGAGTCTGCCAAAATGGGAAGAAATATGTTTTGATGTTCAAAAGAGGTTGAGAAGCTATTTTGAAATGATTGCCAGAGGTTGTGTGTGTGTCAATAGATTTATCTTGTGATATGGTCTTGTTAATTATTGAAATGGCTATCTATCCATGCTTGTAGGTTTCCTTATGGTGATCACATGAGGGAGAAATCAATTTTCCAAAGTAGAAGAAAAATTTGTTTTACAAGTTAAAAACAATTTTGTCAGTGTTAAATTAAATAGTTTGGAAGCCTATTTTCAAATGATCTCTAGATAATGCGTGTGTATCAAAAAGTTCAAAAGGTGACATGGATCTGATCCTTGTTGAGGTGGTTATCCAGCCATACTTTCAGTTTGCATTATGATGGTCACATATGCCAAAGATGGACCTGCAAAGTTAGTGAAAAATAATAAACAGAGTTTATTAAATAAGGAGCTACATGAATGTATTTAGAAAAATAAATAGAAATTTAATAAAAAGAATTAAGATAGAGTTTTGAAGAGACAAATCTTACTATTGGAGAGATGCAATGTTTAGAAGAAGTTTTAATTGATTATTTCATCAAAACAATAAATAAAAAACAAAGATTCGAAGAGGTGTCTAAGCATGATGACATGGATAAGTAGCCTCAGAAAGATGCTCACCCTAAATTGTGGGTTAGAGGAAATGCCCGCAACACATGGGGGTCTTGTAGTGTGTTGGTTTGTCTACCTAACCATGGTATTTTTTCTCCTTAAGCATGTTTGAAGAAAAAGTTGAATCTGCCAAAATGAGGTTTCAAAATAGATTTTGGAGAAAGTCCTAAAAATGACCAAGTGTTAGAAAACTGGCTCATGTAGCCTTAAGAAAATACCCGCTACAAATTGTGTGTTAAAGAAAATGCCCACACCATATGGGGTCTCGTAGATCAATATTTCTCCTACCTATCAATGTATTAAAACTGTCTTGGAAGTAGCTGAGGAAGAAGTTATGAAGCTGCCAAAACAATTTTTTAGGCAGATTGGACAAGACTAAGAAAATTGTTTAAGTGCTGGAAAAAATAGCTCATGTGGCGTTGCAAAAATGCCCGCCATACCTTATACGTGTATGATAAAAATGACTGAAGCTATCATCCTACAACTTGTTGAAGAATCTATCTCACCATGGTCTCAGTTCTCAAAGAAAATGTTTGATAACAAAGACAATGGTCTTCCAAAACAGAGTTTCAGGTTGTTTTGCACTATTCCAGTACTGGCAAAACTGCCTCAGTGGCCTCATGGAAATGCTCACCCTATCTCGTAAGATGATGAGAAAAATAATATGAAAGTGTTAGGCTATAGCTTGTTGATGGTTGCATCTAACCATGGTCTCGGTTATCGTGTGGAGTATTTTATGACAAAGATATAAATCTTTCAAAAGTAAGAAAAATATTATTTTACATTTTAAGAAAACAAGAAAATTGGCGGTGTTAGATTCAGGAAATTGACAAGGCATTTTGAAATGCCCGCAAGGAGGGGTTATTTTGATGATAAAATTCAGCAGGTGGCATAGTCATGTTCCTTGGTGAACGAACTATCCAGCCATACCTTCAGGTTGTCTTATGATAGTCTCATATGTAAAATATCAATCTACCAAAAATAAGAAAAATAATATTTTGCATAGTAAGAACAAAAGAAAATTGACCGTGTTAAAAACAGGAGTTTGAGAGGTTAGTTGGAAATACCCACCAAGGGCTATCTTTGTGCAAGTAAATTTATCAAATGTCATGGATCCATTCTTTGGTAAGTTTTCCATCTGCTCCTGACTTCAGGTCTCCATAGAGTGTTCACACGTGTGAAATAAGAGTCTGCCAAAATGGGAAGAAATATGTTTTGATGTTCAAAAGAGGTTGAGAAGCTATTTTGAAATGCTTTCCAGAGGTTGTGTGTGTGTCAATAGATTTATCTTGTTATATGGTCTTGTTCATTGTTGAAATGGCTATCTAGCCATGCTTGTAGGTTTCCTTATGGTGATCACATGAGGGAGAAATCAATCTGCCAAAGTAGAAGAAAAAATGTTTTTACAAGTTAAATTTTTTTTTGTCCAAGTGTTAAATTAAATAGCTTGGAAGACAATTTTCAAATGATCTCCTGATAATGCGTGTGTATCAAAAAGTTCAAAAGGTGACATGGTTCTGATTCTTGTTGAGGTGGCTATCCAACCATACTTTCAGTTTGCATTATGGTGGTCAGATATGCAAAAGATGGACCTGTAAATTTAGTGAAAAATAATACAGAGTTTATTAAATAAGAAGCTACAGGAATGTATTTAGAAAAATAAACAAAAATTTAATAAAAGGAATTAAGAGAGAGTTTTGAAGAGACACGTCTTACTATTGGAGAGATGCAATGTTAAGAAGAAGTTTTTATTGATTATTTCATTAAAACAATAAATAACAAATAGAGATTTGAAGAGGTGTCTAAGCATGATGGCATGGCTAAGTAGCCTTAGAAATATGCACGCCCTAAATCATGGCTTAGAGTAAATGCCTGCAGCACATGGGGGTCTTGTAGTGTGTTGGTTTGTCTACCTAACCATGGTATTATTTATCCTTAAGCATGTCTGATGAAAACGTTGAATCCACCAAAATGAGGTTTCAGAATAAATTTTGGAGAAAGTCCTAAAAATGACTTAGTGTTGGAAAACTGGCACAGGTAGCCTTAGAAAATGCATGCGACAAATTGTGTGTTGAAGAAAATGGTCGCACCATATAGGGGTATTGTACATTGATATTTGGCCTACCTGACCATGTCTTCATACTGTCTTGGAAGTAGCAGAGGAAGAAGTTATGAACCTGCCAAACCAGTGTTTTAGGCAGATTGGACCAAACTAAGAAAATTGTCCAAGTGTTGGAAAAACCAGCTCATGTGTTCTTGGGAAAATGCTCTCCTTACCTTATAGGTGTAAAATAAAAATTATCTGGAGCTATCAACCTACAATATGTTGAATATTCTATCTCACAATGGTATCAGTTCTCAAACAAGATGTTTGATGACCAAGATAATGGTCTTCCAAAATAGAGTTTCGAGTTGTTTTGCACTATTCCAATACTGACAAAACTGCCTCAGTGGCCTCAGGGAAATGCCCGCCCTATCTCATATAGGATGATGAGAAAAATAATATGAAAGTGTTAGGCTATAGCTTGTTGATGGGTGCATCTAACCATGGTATCAATTATACTGTGGAGTGTTTTATGACAAAGATATAAATCTGCCAAAAGTAAGAAAAATATTATTTTGCATTTTTAAGAACACAAGAAAATTGGTTGAGTGTTACATTTAGGAAATTGAAAAGGCATTTTTAAATGCATGCAAGGAGTGGTTATTTTGATGATAAAAATTATCAGGTAACATAGTCATGTTCCTTGGTGAATGGAATATCCAGCCATACCTTTAGGTTCTCTTATGATGGTCTCATATGCAAAATATCAATCTGTTAGAAATAGGAAAACTAATATTTTGCATAGTGAGAACAAAAGAAAATTGACCGAGTGTTAAAAACAGAAGGTTGAGAGGCCAGTTGGAAATTCCTGCCAAGGGCTGTCTTTGTGCAAGTAAATTTATGAAATGTCAGGGATCCATTCTTTGGTAAGTTTTCCATCTTCTCTTGACGTCAGGTCTCCATAGAGTGTTCACACGTGTGAAATAGGAGTCTGCCAAAATGGAAAGAAATATGTTTTGATGTTCAAAAGAGGTTGAGAAGCTCTTTTTAAATGCTTGCCAGAGGTTGTGTGTGTGTCAACAGATTTATCTTGTGATATGGTCTTGTTCATTGTTGAAATGGCTATCTAGCCATGCTTGTAGGTTTCCTTATGATGATCACACGAGGGAGAAATCAATCTTCCAAAGTAGAAGAAAAATTGTTTTTACAAGTTAAAAGAAATTTTGTCCAAGTGTTAAACTAAACAGTTTTGGAAGACTATTTTCCATTGATCTCCAGATAATACGTGTGTATCAAAAATTTCAAAAGGTGACATGGATCTGATCCTTATTGAGGTGGCTATCCACCCACACTTTCAGTTTGCATTATGATGGTCATATATGCAAAAGATGGACCTGCAAAGTTAGTGAAAATAATAAACAGAGTTTATTCAATAAGAAGCTATAAGATGTATTTAGAAAAATAAATAGAAATTTAATAAAAGGAATTAAGACGGAGTTTTGAAGAGACACATCTTACTATTGGAGAGATGCAATGTTTAGAACAAATTTTAATTGATTATTTCATTAAAACAATAAATAAAAAATAGAGATTTGAAGAGGTCTCTAAGCATGATGACATGGCTAAGTAGCCTGAGAAAGATGCCCGCCCTAAATTATGGGTTAGAGTAAATTCCCTCAGCACATGGGGGTCTTGTAGTGTACCAGATTGTCTACCTAACCATGGTATTATTTCTCCTTAAGCATGTCTGAAGAAAAAGTTGAATCTCTCAAAATGAGGTTTCAGAATAAATTTTGGAGAAAGCCCTAAAATGATGTGTTCAAAAACTGACTCAGGTAGCCTTAAGAAAATTCCCACACAATATGGGGGTCTTGTAGATTGATATTTGGCCTACCTGACCATGTATTCATACTATCTTGGAAGTAGCTGAGGAAGAAGTTATGAACTTGCCAAAACAATGTTTTAGGAAGATTAGACCAGACTAAGAAAATTATCCAAGTGTTGGAAAAACTGGCTCATGTGGCCTTGGGAAATTTCCCGCCGTACCTTATAGTTGTATGAAAAAAATTATCTGAAGCTATCATCCTACAACTTGTTGAAGAGGCTATCTCACCATGGTATTAGGTCTCAAAGAATATGTTTTATGACAAAGATAATGGTCTTCCAAAATAGAGTTTCAGGTTGTTTTGCACTATTCCAGTACTAGCAAAACTGTTAGAATAATCAACCCATAGTATTTACCCACTTAGACATTATTTCATTTATTTTGTCTTATTTGCCTAGTCCATGAGTCCCACCATGTGCAAGTTGCTAATTGCCTATCCATAGAGGTCAAACTTGCCATTATTGACTCATGGAGTGCTTGGGAAAGCCTTAGGAATCAAATCTGCTTTATTCCTGGCCTCCTAGGTGCCCTTTTTCTTTTTCTGCTTTATTGCCTTCTTTTTCAGTGTTTTAAGGCACATAGGAAAGCAAGACTAGGTGAGGTGAATCAGCTTTGTTGCCTCTTCCTCCTCCAC
>LPNX010713840.1:132640-161068 GCA_001517045.1 Pseudotsuga menziesii
AAAAACTGCCTCAGTCGCCTCACAAAAATGCCCTCCCTATCTCATAGGATGATGAGAAAAATATTATGAAAGTGTTAGGCTATAGCTTGTCGACGGGTGCATCTAACCATGGTCTCAGTTATCTTGTGGAGTGCTTTATGATGAAGATATAAATCTGCCAAAAGTAAGAGAAATATTATTTTGCATTTTAAGAAGATAAGAAAATTGATAGCGTGTTAGATTCGGGAAATTGAAAAGGAATTTTGAAATTCCTGCAAGGACGAGTTATTTTGATGATAAAATTCATTAGGTAGCATATTCATGTTCCTTGGTGAACGTATTATCCATCCATACCTTTAGGTTCTCTTATGATGGTCTCATATGCAAAATATCAATCTGTGAAAAATAGGAAAAATAATATTTTGCATAGTGAGAATAATAGAAAATTGACCGTGTTAAAAATAGGAGTTTGAGAGGTCAGTTTGAAATACCTGCCAAGGGCTGCCTTTATGCAAGTAAATTTATCAAATTTTATGGATCCATTATTTGGTAAGTATTCCATCTGCTCCTGACTTCAAGTCTCCATAGAATGTTCACACGTGTGAAATAGGAGTCTGCCAAAATGGGAAGAAATATGTTTTGATGTTCAAAAGAGGTTGAGAAGCTATTTTGAAATGATTGCCATAGGTTGTGTGTGTGTCAATAGATTTATCTTGTGATATGGTCTTGTTCATTATTGAAATGGCTATCTAGCCATGCTTGTAGGTTTCCTTATGGTGATCACATCAGGGAGAAATCAATCTGCCAAAGTAGAAGAAAAATTGGTTTTACAAATTAAAAACAATTTTGTCAGTGTTCAATTAAACAGTTTGGAAGCCTATTTTCAAATTATCTCCAGATAATGCATGTGTATCAAAAAGTTCAAAAGGTGACATGGATTTGATCCTTGTTGAGGTGGTTATCCAGCAATACTTTCAGTTTGCATTATGATGGTCACATATGCCAAAGATGGACTTGCAAAGCTAGTGAAAAATAATAAACAGAGTTTATTAAATAAGAAGCTACATGAATGTATTTAGAAAAATAAACAGAAATTTAATAAAAATAATTAAGACAGAGTTTTGAAGAGACACATCTTACTATTGGAGAGATGCAATGTTTAGAAAAAGTTTTAATTGATTATTTCATTAAAACAATAAATAAAAAATAGAGATTCGAAGAGGTGTCCAAGCATGATGACATGGCTAAGTAGCCGCGAAAAGATGCTCACCCTAAATTATGGGTGAGAGGAAATGCCCGCAACACATGGGGGGATTGTAGTGTGTTGGTTTTTCTACCTAACCATGGTATTATTTCTCCTTAAGCATGTCCGAAGAAAAAGTTGAATATTCCAAAATGAGGTTTCAGAATAAATTTTGGAGAAAGTTCTGAAAATGACCAAGTGTTGGAAAACAGGCTCAGGTAGCCTTAAGAAAATGCCCACCACAAATTGTGTGTTGATGAAAATTCCCACACAATATGGGGGTCTTGTAGATTGATATTTTTCCTACTTGAACATGTCTTCAGACTGTCTTGGAAGTAGCTGAGGAAGAAGTTATGAACCTGCCAAAACAGTGTTTTAAGCAAATTGCACCAGACTAAGAAAATTGTCTGTGTTGGAAAAACTGGCTCATGTGGCCTTGGGAAAATGCGCACCGTACCTTATGGGTGTATGATAAAATTATCTGAAGCTATCATCCTACAACTTGTTGAAGAGGCTATCTCACCATGGTCTCATTTCTCAAAGAATATGTTTGATGACGAAGATAATGGTCTATCAAAATAGAGTTTCAGGTTGTTTTTCACTATTCCAGTACCGGAAAAACTGCCTCAGTTGCCTCACAGAAATGCCCGCCCTATCTCATAATATGATGAGAAAAATAATATGAAAGTGTTAGGATATATCTTGTCGATGGGTGCATCTAACCATGGTCTCAGTTATCCTGTGGAGTGTTTTATGACGAATATATAAATCTGCCAAAGGTAGGAGAAATATTATTTTGCATTTTAAGAACACAAGAAAATTGGTAGCATGTTAGATTCAGGAAATTGAAAAGGCATTTTGAAATTCCCGCAAGGAGGGGTTATTTTGATGATAAAATTCATCAGGTAGCATAGTCATGTTCCTTAGTGAATGGACTATCCAGCCATACCTTCAGGTTGTCTTATGATGTTGTCATGTGAAAAATATCAATCTACCAAAAATAGGAAAAATAATATTTTGCATAGTGAGAACAAAAGAAAATTGACCAAGTGTTAAAAACAGGAGTTTGAGAGGTCAGTTGGAAATGCCCACCAAGGGCTATATTTGTGTAAGTAAATTTATCAACTGTCATGGATCCATTCTTTGGTAAGTTGTCCATATGCTCTTGACTTCAGGTCTGCATAGAGTGTTCACATGTGTGAAATGGGAGTCTGCCAAAATGGGAAGAAATGTGTTTTGACGATCAAAAGAGGTTGAGAAGCTATTTTGAAATGCTCGCTAAAGGTTGTGTGTGTGTGTCAACAAATTTATCTTGTGATATGGTCTTGTTCATTGTTGATATGTCTATCTAGCCATGATTGTAGGTTTCCTTATGGTGATCACATGAGGTAGAAATCAATTTGCCAAAGTAGAAGAGAAAATATTTTTACAAGTTAAAAATAATTTGGTCTAAGTGTTAAATTAAACAATTTGGAAGCCTATTTTCAAATGATCTCTAGATAATGCGTGTGTATCAAAAAGTTCAAAAGGTGACATGGATCTAATCCTTGTTGAGGTGGATATCTAGCCATATTTTTAGTTTGCATTATGATGGTCATATATGCAAAAAAAGGACCTGCAAAGTTAGTGAAAAACAATAAACAGAGTTTATTAAATAAGAAGCTACAAGAATGTATTTAGAAAAATAAACAGAAATTTAATAAAAGGAATTAAGACAGAGTTTTGAAGAGACACATCTTACTATTGGAGAGATGCAATGTTTAGAAGAATTCTTAATTGATTATTTCATTAAAACAATAAATAACAAATAGAGATTCGAAGAGGTGTCTAGGCATGATGACATGGCAAGGTGCAATTGGAACAAGAGATGAAGGACAAAGATGACTAAGGACATGCATAATGAAATTGACAAGCAAGCATGACAAGCATGGAACATATAGAGAGTCAAATGACCCATTCTGTGGTATTTTGAAGATGATTTGGGAAAGACAAATATGTTTGTGCAAAGACGACAAGGAGATGGTGACATGACAATAGACAATCAAACTTGATGACAGAGATGGATGCGTGCATGATAAGATTGGTAGAAAAAGTTGAAATTGAGTTGAATCCTTCACTTACTAATTCACCCCCCCTCTCAGTGAGCATTTTGTCTAACAGGCTGAAGTTTTCATTGATGCCAACAAGTGTTGAGCAATGGCCTTTGATTTACTCACAAGGAGACCTTGAAAGTTTTGGCATTGGAACACTAGGTGTCCCAAATGGTCCAAATGAAAGTTGTCCTTCTACTATGGAAAGTAATTAACACTGTTTCAATGGCCAATAGCTTGGTGGAGCATCAGGTCTAAAAAAATCAAATTGGCTAGAGTCATTGTTGATTGGACCATCGTGTTGCAATTACTCTGGTTTAAATAAAAGAAGGGAGTTGCAGGGTTGTTAAATTCGTTGGTATGGTACATGAATCAAAGAATACAACTGTTATTTTGAGCCTCAATGTTAGTTTGTATCCCCCAAAAAAGGATGCATGCTTACCTTGTATGAATTTACGGCCAGATGATTGTTTCATAGTATGACTGATCTCTCTAGTTTTGGATATGGTTGATAAAGAAATTCGGGCTCAATCCACGCTCAATCAATCACCAATAATCTTGTTGCAACTATAGAAAATGTGCTAAGTGATACAGTTGGGCATGCTCCCACAATGGAACTGTAAACTGGCTTTCAATTTGATTTCACTCTCTGGCATAGTTTAATCAATGGACCATTGGAAATATAAAAGGTAAAATTATCTATGATGACATCATATAGGTAACTAGGTTGCAGTAGTAGAGATAGCTGTAATGAGGTATTCAGTTTCATGGAAATTACTATTTATCCATTGCGACATCATATATGAACAAGTGTAAACGTCTCTATGAAAAATATAAGGGCACATGGATGGCCTAAGGCGGGGGTATATGCAGCTTCTATCATATACATAAAATACTATACCACGCATAGCTAGTCAGACCCAGACCCGAGAAAAAAAATGTAACAGTCGGGGAAAAAAATAAAATATATTTTATTTTTATTGAGGCTTTCCATTTCAGGATTTCTCTCTATGATCGGACAGAAGATGAAGCAAGATTTTTCTTTGACGTTAAGTGGCAGCTTCATGCTTGTCGTCTTGAATATGAACCGAGAATATGAACCGAGGGAGGGCTGGAATTCACTTCTCACCCAAAACAAGTTTACTCCATTATGCAAATAGCGAGATCTTCTTAGTTATATGTGGATGAAAATGTATGAGTTGACCCGCACGTAAACAACCAAAGGTCGTTGAAATATGGCATTGGTTTGGAGGGTGTGAAAAGATAGCCACATATCATAGATATAGAGACAAAAGTTCGTTGAAAATTAAAAAACATCGATATTTCCACAGTTTTTCCGCCATGATAAAAAAATGAAGTATTAATCCATGAATGTTCAAAACGTGGAAATATTTCGTGGAAAAATATGCCCAAATGTATTAGTGCCAGAATCTGAAGGAAATTGGGATATCGTCGTGCATAAGATACCGACAGATAAAATCAACCAACCATTGAAGATTCAGAAGGTTAACATTGGAACAAAGGAGAACCCAAAGTTCTTCAATATTGGAGACTACTAGGATGGAGAAACCATGGCAAAGATCATTGATTTGTTGCATGAGTTTCAGGATCTATTTTTGACAAAATTTTGTGAGATGAAGGGGATACTAGAATATTTGGGATAAATGAAGATCCCTCTGAAACCATATGTGAAGGTAGTGCGACATCAGCCATATCGGCTGAATCTGTGATACAAGGAAAGAGTGAAGGCTGAGCTTGATAGGATGCTGGATCATGAATCATAGAACCAGTTGAAGAATCAAAGTGGATTAGTCCCATAGTTATGCAGGATAAAAAGACATGTGAGTTTCGAATCTGCATTGATCTCAGAAATTTGAATGATGCATGCACTCATGACTGATTCCCGACACCATTTAGTGATGAAGTTTTGGAAGGAGTGGGTGGTTAGGAAGTGTACTCATTTACGGATGGATTTTCTGGCTATCACCAAATCAAGATCGCGAAAGAGGATCGACATAAGAAAAAGTTTGTAACTGAATGGGGTTTCTTTCAGTACGCGGTGATGTCATTTGGACTGAAAAATGCACCTACAATATTCTCCACGATCATAGTCGTCGTATTCAAGTATTTTATTCAGAAGTTTATGGCAGTTTACATGGATGACTGGAAGGTTTATTGGATGATAAAGGATCATCTGGAAAATCTACAAGTGGTGTTGGAGATATGTCGACAACATTAGATCACGATGAATTCAAAGACGTGCATATTTTGTGCACCCTTTAGGATGTTGCTAGGACACATTGTCTATAAGGAAAGACTACTAGTCGATCCAGCTAAGATTACGCTGATCTCGAACTTGCCACCACCTACAAACATGAAGCAACTAAGAGTGGAAATAGACCATACAGGATACTATTGCAAGTTCATTAGAGGATATGTCGTGATTGCATCACTTGTGGAGAAGTTGCTGAAGAAGGATGCACGGTTCACATGGAGTCAAGAATGTTAAGGAAGTTTTGACACATTAAAGACAAAGATGGCTAAATCACCAATACTGATTTTTCCAGATTGGACGAAGGAGTTCCATATTCATGTTGATGTGTCCTCAACCGCGTTGGGAGTGGTGTTGGTGCAACTAGGCGAAGGTGATATTGATCGCCCAATTGCTTTCACTAGTAAAAAATGGTCATCTGCGAAGAAAAACTATACTACAATAGATAAGGAAGGGTTGGAAATGGTCTACACATTGCAGAATTTTTGACACTATCTGGTGGGAGGTCATTTCAAGATGTTCATAGACCACTCTGCATTGAAATACCTAGTGAATAAGACTATGTTGGGGGGGAAGATATGTATTTGGCTACTTCTTTTCCAGGAGTTTGTTTTTGAGATAATTGTGAAGCCAGGTCACTTGAATGCAGACCCAGACCACTTATCGTGAATCGAAATAGGTGAAGAACCGACTAACATTGAATATGGGTTACCAGATGCACAACTATCCAGAGTTGGAATGGTTGATGACTACTATGAGAAAATAGTTTAGTTTTTTGAAATAGGAACAACACTAGAAGGTCTCACCACAAATCAAAAAACTCATTTGGTAGTTTGAGCCATGTACTTCCAGCTGATTGCTAGGGGACTCTATAAGGTGGGGCCTAATGAGATCTTGTGGTGATGTGTCCTACCGCATCAACATGAAATAATTTTGGCAGAAGAACATGTGGGAGTTGCAGGTGGACACTACAGAGATCGTTCTATTAATAGGAAGGTACTTCACATAGGTCTTTGGTGGTCAACTCTCAATGGGGATGCAGCAGACTATGCGTGGACTTGCAATGCTTGTCAAAGGATTGGGAAGCCCTCATGGAGGACGAGATGCCGCTAGTACCTGAGGTGATGTTGCAACCATTTAACAAATGGGAAGTGGATTTTATGGGACCAATCAACCCATTAGGAAATAGAACTAGTGTGCAGTATATCATTACAACAACAACTTATCTGACGAGATGGGTGGAGGAAGCACCAGTTGTAGATTGCACCACTGTAACGGCAGCGAGGTTCCTGTTTCACAACGTTGTTACTTGGTTTGGTTGTCCAAATATATTGATGAGCAATCAGGGCAGTCACTTTATCAATCGCACTGTTAGTGCATTGACAGAGGAGCTTTAGATACAACATAAGAATATAACCCCGTATCATCATTACGCAAATGGGGCAGTTGAGGCATTCAATAAGGTGTTGGAACATGTGATCACAAAGGTGTGTAATGCAAACCATGATGACTGGGATATGAAAATTCCAGCAGTCTTATGGGCATATCTCACCAATTACAAAAGGTTGACAGGGAATACACCATTAAAGTTGGTGTATGGGCAGGAGGCATTCATTCCAATGGAGTACATTGTGCCAAGTTTGTGCATTGCATTAGTAACCATAATGGATGGTGAAGGAGCACTAGAAGAATGCCTAGCTCAATTGGTGCAGCTAGAGGAATATCACTTTGTTGTGGGATTTCACTAGTGCGTTGAGAAGGATCGACAGAAATCTTGGCATGATCAAAATATCAAGGACAAGCACTTTCAACAAGGAGACCTGTTGTTGTTGTATGACAACAAGTTTTCCAAACATCCAAGTAAGTTGCAGATGCATTGGTTGTGTCTGTATGTTATCAATTTCATTACTGTGGGAGGTGTAGTACAGTTGCAATAGTTAGATGGTGAGATGTTTCCTAAGTTGGTAAATGGGAGTAGAATGAATCCCTATTGGACGATCCTAGTGCTACATGATTCTTGAGGCATTGTGCAGGAAAAAAAATCTTTGTTTTTCTATAATATGGTAATTAGGAAGATGGCACGCCAGGAGCAAGGGGTTTCCCAAGTAGAGGAGTCAAGGTCGCATTTAGGGAACCATGTCACGATGTCCATAGGGATGTGACAGAGTCAAATTGATAGTAAATGTAGTAATTAAACCAGTTAACCGATAACACTCTTGGATGAGACGCACATTAATGACGAATTTGACCGTTATATCAGGAGGATCGATAGCAGATTTAGACACTGAATGAAGGATTTGGTTAGCATGATTGGTAAATCATTCACATAGTCAATCCCATTCTATAATAATCGACAACTCACAGGATGAACTCCCAATTATGAAGAATTGAGTTATCGAGAGTGAATTGTAGAAGTTTAGTTGTAGAGTCATGGGTGAGTTGAAAGTTGAGTTGTGAGTGATTTACCGAGCATTTGTGACTAATGCAGTCTGTAGCACCACATGATATTTCAAGCAAGAGTGCTGAGGATTCACCCATTTTTGATGTTTGGATTGAGGAGGAAGTAGCAAGTATGCCAGTGGGTTCATCTCCAATCACAAGGAAGAAGAGAGGGGCCAATCGGCCCAAGTCTCCGCAGCATAAGAAGAGACAAATAAGGAACTCCATGAGAGTGGATACAGAGGAAGTTGAGACCTATAAAGTGAGGGTAGGGGTAATAACGCTAGAAATCCTTGGGTATGTTCCCCCGCATAGAGCTGGTGCTAAAGAAATAGAATCCCATGGAAAATCACAAGTACCCCATCAAGATGGCTACAATTCCGAAAGGAATGAAGGGAAACTTTGATATTGCACCGTGTCTGATCAAGATGAAGTATGAGGATCAAAAATTTCTCTCCTTCACTAAATATACCATGGATCCATTTGAGGATAGGACAATACTAGATTAGGATCCCATGATGCGCACTCCACATGAGTGGGCGCAAGGATTAGACAAGTCGAGGCTTTTAGGACCGATTCCCCTTCCTTCATTTTGAGTGGCTAGAAGAAGCAAATGCATGTGCCAAGAAACTATTGGCATGCTTTCATGGAGGATACCTATGGTTGGATTGACTGATTCCATTCACCATTGAATTGATCTCATAAATCATGGGGCTTCCTAAGGAGGGGCCCGACCTATCATCATATTTCATAGGAAAGGACAACGACAAAAGGTTATCAGCGAGGATGAAAAAGAAGTATGACTTGGAGCGCAATGAGTGTTCCTATAAGGTAGACAACATTAATTAGAGGGTTATTCACATTATAGATAGGATTATTTCTAGAAAATTAGTGTGGAAGAATTAACCAAACCACTGCACCACAGGGGTGGTTTCTTGCATTGAGTGGTGTGCTCTAGGGGTGCAAATGAACTAGTCATTGTTTCTGTTGAACGAGTTGATGGAGGATGCAATAATCATGCAGGCAGGAAAGCGTGCATTCACATATAGATGGTTTCTCATCCTTAGTGCATTAGTTACATGGATGGAGCTAGAATACTACCAAGAGATGGATATCGAAGCTTCCCAGGTCTACAAGGGAGTGCGATACCAGAACCTTTGGTACCTAAGCCATGAAGATAAACTAAAGGATTGCGTAGTACAATTTTGGCTGTAATGGGAGACATTACAGGAGGCAGTTGTGAAGGTTTCATCACTCACAGAGGCGGTCATGGTGAAGATATCAACGAGTTGTTTGATTCAATATTGTCCCGCATGCCATCCATGTGCAAGTGCAGCGGGACTTGGTAAAGCAATGGTTGGTGACACAATACAAGATTACCAAGGAGGAATTAGACGTTGTAGTGGCTGAGTGGCTGTCAGACTCGAAACCATCGGTAAGTTCAGAAGAATTATCATATCACGAGGCCGGTCTAGTGCATGATAGTGACCGAGAGTCACATGAGGAATCTTCGAGGACCACAATGGACTCATAAGCAGAATGAATATTCAAGGAGACCAGAATGAAGAGAAGGCATGAACAGTGTGAATCCAATGGCAAAATGCCAATGGCGAGTTAAAAAGTAGACTGTATTATTATGTCTATAACAACAATGATTACTGCTACTGAGGAGCATTTGAAGAAGTAGACTTTTGAAGGTTTCGGAGAGGTAAACACTCACCTAAATTATTTAATTGATGCAATTTTGCAAAGGATGGAAGAGGCAAACATTTTGCAGAAGGAAGGAGAGATAAGCAGAGGAAAGCGGATCCAGAATGTACATATTCCACCATGCACAATTGAGACAAACAATGATGATGTCAATGCCTCACTTCAACATTTTTAGGACCTCTCGTTTGATATCAATGAACTATCAACTCAGACATTGGTTCAACTGCAGAGGGTTGCAATTCAAGAGTTGTTTGATAGGGAGAAGAAAATTAGAGATCATCTGTTACAGTCACTGGAAAAGGAGGTAGCAGCAAGGAAAGAAATTGAAGAACTAAAGAAGGAGAAAGATAGGTTGATGGTGGAAAAAAACACAACTATGGGATGACATGGCATGCATAGAACAAGAAGTTTCTATTTCCTTCCAAGAAGTTCCAAAAATCACTGTAGACACAGATGCTGAGGCAAAAGAGAAAAATCTCAGAGAAGTGATTACACAATTCAAGCGTGACATTGAAGATTTGCATGTGTTGGTGAATCCAGCCACACCACTAGAGTAGGATGCGGAATGAAAAAGTGTTATTGAATATTTGGTGACACAGTTGGAAGAAATGGAGAAAGAGGAAAAATAAGTTATAGATGCGATACATAGTTTTGGGGAAGTGTAGTCCAAGATGATCAGTTGGAGCAACTTGATACGTAGTTGCGTGAGGGAGAGGGACAGATAGATACATTGAGGGAATTGGTTAGAACGATGCCTCTAGTTGTGCAGATAATGAAAGAGGCATGGTTGAAGGAATTACAACAACACTTCACAAAGGCAAGGGAGCGCCAGCAGAGAAGGACAATGTAGCCTAAATACTTCTAGGACATAGGTGCGTAGCTCCTAATGAAAGTGGTCTCGATGCTGGAAGTAGTTCAAGATGGATGAAGGGATGTCAGTGCAAATATTTTCTAGCATCCACTGGAGCGCGAAGTGATAGAATGCAAGGAAATCAATGATAAGGTAAAGGAGAAGGTTAAAGAGGTCACCCAATAGTATGAATACTTCAAGGTTAAGATCAACAGGTATACTAGTTCCAGCTGACGTGGATCAAGGGAAAACCACAAGATTTTGTTGGGGGTCTGTTGGTAGGTAGTTTTGTGGATAATCAGTTGTGCAACATCCTTGATGTTGCACAAGGTCAAAGATTTCACACAAGGGTCAATGTTGTTGCGCAAGACAGAAGATGGAGCGCAAAGAAGTTTGGTCAAATTTTGTAGAGTTTGGTTGTTATTTTGTAGATTTTGGTCCAAGTAGTTAGGAATTTGACTTAAGTGGACTGCATTGTCAAAGGTGCAATCCTATAAATAGATCTAGGATTGTAAATGTTAAATCTTCTAGGTGGAGAATTGATGAATGCATATTGAGATCGACCTTTTTGTCTTGATCATCTATAAGCATATGTCATTTGTATTTGATGAGAGATTTGAGTTGTGGAAATGTTTTAAGAACCTGTGTTTTGATGCGAAGCTAATATGACATGGTGAAGAATTGATGGAAATGGTGTGTCTTTTTACTTCTTTCTGTTTTCCTGTTTTCCTGCAATTTGATGTGGATGAATACTACATTATGATGTTTAGTTCTGAATGATGCGATTCTTTCTTGTTCTGAATGATGATATGTTGGTAGATCTATTTATGCATCAATACTTATACTACGATTTGATGTATGTCAATGTGATCTGATGAATGATGATATGGATCTATGAATGTATGAACCGATGCTTATATATGTGAAGTAATGATATGATAGTTTGAGTTGTAGATGTGCAATCATCCATCTTACTATGGAAACTTGGTTTCGATAGTTCTCCCTCGAACATCTCGGGTCAGACCTCATCTTCTCGACAGGTGTTGCTGGACAGGGTAAAACCTATCTAGGTCGGTACTCAGGGAGAATGTTGTGTCAAGGGAGTCGACAGAGAGTGAACCCCTGTCGATGGATCTGTGTCAACATTTCACAAGTAATTGCTTGGACATTCTTTGTTAAAGATAAGTATTCTATTTGTACCTAATGTGCAATGATTTTATTTATATGCATGTGATAATTATGCTTGTAATTACATGCTATGTGTGTGTGGATTGAGTTTATTTTTGTTGTCTGTTTTTATTTACATATTTGCATATGCATTTTATTGTTATAAATTTGTAATTATGGTTATGGGACAAATTTAAATTCCTTGCTTTAGTTAATGTCCCATCCCATCGGTTGGATTAAGAGATGGGAACATTCTAGAGTGGTATCAAGGCTTTTGATTGCAACATTAGAGATTTATGGGCCAAAAATGCACACTTATGGGAATAATTTTAAGTTTGTAGATGAAATGACCAATGAAAATGGTTTTAATTAATGGATGGTATTCTAACCAAGCCGTGGTTTAGATTCGGGGTCCACCACTAAGAGAGGTAGATTGATTAATGGAAATTTTCAAATTCACAGACCTATAGTGTAATGTTTCTATTGAAGCCATGTTTTGTTAATACAGATAGGGGGATAGGAATAATCTTGAATTAACCCCCTTAGTGCCAAATTGAAATTCCATATAATTTTAAAATTTTAAAAAATGAGTAATTTTTAGGTGGACCCCACCTATTCCATGTGGACAAGTGACATGGAGGAGACACATGGGTAGAAGGAATGATGTGGAGGATTTAGGTGATATAGAGGTATGATTTGGACCCACCACATTAGGCTTTCCCATAGGTCACTCTGTGTGATGAAGTGCACAGGCAAATGGGGATCTGACCATTGGACATTATGGAATATCAACAATTGTAGTTGATAACACACAAGCAATGTGCATAATGGATAATAGAGGGAATATGGAGATATAACCATTGGATGGTAAGGGATATTGACATCAATTCTCATAGCACATTGACAATGTGTGCATTGATTAACAGGGGATGAGCGAGCCGTTAGGCAGAAACTTCCCTCACCATGTGTCTTCTTGTTATTGATAAAAAATCCCCAATCAAATTTCCAAAACCGATTTCACAGAAAGAAATTACCAATATTGGTAATGGGAAAATTGTTAATGCAAAAGTTCAAGTGGTATTGTGCCTCAAAAATCGATTGAGGGTAAATTAGTTGTGTCATGGTGTGATAGGTCAGACCTTCCTAACACCTTATTAGGAACATGCTAGGACACGTCATCAGTCCACCATGTTAATAGAAAATGACACTATACTTATGCACCAAATTGTGTGAAATCAAATGAGTTACAAGAAAAATCGAGGGTATTTCCCTCGACCCATCTTGCAACAACAAAAGGAGGATGCAAGGTGGCTATCCCCCTTAACCCCCATTTTCTTTTTAAATCAACAAATTCAGTTTTGGAGTTTAACCAAAAATACTAAAACGATATATAAATTCAGAAAATTGTGGATTATGAGGGGGTTCTATGGAACTACAAATATTTCTAAGCATGGATAAATTTGAAAAATACTAAGGGTAGTCAATTATATTCCAAAATTTTATAGAAGGTGACTAGAGCATTTGATGAGGAAATTGAATTTTTTTGAGTAATCCTTGTCACATGTATTATATAGGACAATAGAGAAGTTGTTGTAGTTCTCCATAAATTATATTATGTAGGTGTTTGAAGTTTCCCTTTGGAATTGAATGAACTTATCATGAATAGTGCAGAAATTGGGCAAATTTGGAAACTTTGAAGGACTATAATATTTTTCTTAGGAATCAGAACTGGGCATACATTTAGTCATTGGAAATATTATACATAGGGGAAAATTTTTGTAGAGTAAAATTCTAAAATGGTGATTTATGTTTTCTTGCAATTTGATCAAAAAAATGCTTGTAGCCACAATTTGACACAATTTTCAATATGGGTAGCCACGTTTTCTAGCATAAATGAAAATTGATTTTTGATTTTATAAGAATTTATTAAGTATTAGAAATGTGTTTATATGATCAATTTTGCAAATTCATGAAAATATTAGAGATAATTAAGGTTATCATTTAGAATAATGCAGTTGGGAAATATTTAGTCTTCATTGGGAAAAGCAAATAATCATTATGTATGATGCACAAGATCCTTATGAATCTAAGATATATGCATGATAATTTGATTCACAACCGGATCTAGGAGTGCAAGACACTGTCACAATTCAAATTACTTTGCAAAAACCAACAAAAAGCTTGAAAGAGTAACAAAATTTACATACATATGTGAACACAAAGTGAATATTATTGAACTGTATAACATCTAATGTGTTTATATCAGAGATATATTACATTAGGAAGAATTCGTGAGGCTTAGGAATCCAAATGGGAGTGTATATGTGTCATGGCAAGATTTGGCCTCAATCCCCCTAGGTGGGCCAATGAAGCTCCAAATCATCCCAAATAGTCATGAAACCTGTTGTGAACATTGGTGAGGTTTTTTGGGGAAATAATGAGTCCAAGGAATTCATGGGTGAGAAAGTATAGGTGTGGGAGTGACTCAAGGTGAGTAATAAATGCTCAAGAAGCCCAAAAATGGTCTAAAACAACCCCTAGCGCCCCTAGTCAACCCAAACTCCACAAAAAGAGGAATGGGAGTGCTCCTTTCATTAATGAAGGTGAGAATTTGCTAGGTTTACCAACTTAGAGTTCTATTTTAGGTGTGAACAAACCAAAATAACTATATATCTTGTTGAATCAACTTCCCTAATTCTAAACCATAGGATATCACTGCATGGAAATAAATGAAAATAGCCTAAGGTCAAAACTATGATACTAAGGATGTATTAATTCTATAACACCCCCACCCCCTTAATCTAGACTTGGTACATTTATCCAAAAATTTCATGGATTTCTTGGAAACAACAGCTCAAGTCACCTGATACAACAGAAATTTTTATTGTCCATGAAAAACAAGGAAAAGAGGAAAACCACATGGGAAGAAAACCTCTCCTCCAAAATGCACATGGAGAAAAAAATATGAAGGTGAATGGAGACCATCACGATGAATCACACTCACTTCAAGAATATATCAAGTAAGTGAAGGTCTTATCAGTAAAACACTTGGTGAAAATATCAACAGTTTGCTCGGTGGAAGGGCAATATTGCAAGGTAATCACCCAATCATGCCCTAATCCCTGAATGTAGTGCACACGAATCTCTAGTTTATTGGTCCTTTATCTCTGTACTATATCTATGGAAATATTTATTGCACTTTGATTGTCACACCAAATGATAGTGGGTGAATCAAGTGCAACATCAAGTTCCCAAAGAATGCCTTGCAACCACACACATTGTGTAGCTGCATTCATTGTTCCTCTGTACTTGACCTCAGCTAAAGAAAGGGAAATAGTGTGTTGTTTATTAATTGAGAAGAAAATGGGACCAATGGAAATCTTTAATACAAAACTTGAAGTGGTCATTCTGTCATTGGGATCTCCAGCACAATCCGAATCAGAAAATCCTCCTAGTTCTAGTGGAGAACTAGCATCATAGTGTACCCCGAAGTTCCTGGTGCATTGAACATACTGAAGGATCCTCTTGGATTCCTTCCAATGGATCCCATGTGACTTCTGCATATATCTTTCTACAGCACTAAAAACATATTCTAAATCAGTTCTAATATTTGTAAGATACAACAAACTCCCAACTAGCTACCTATACAGTGAGCAATCTACCAATGGAGAGTCACCAATTTCACCTAGTTTTATGCCAAAAAGGAATGGGCACTTGGATTCCTTATATTCAAACATATTAAACTTTAATAATAGTTATAAATCATACTTTTGTTTCATGATCATGGTTCCACTTTCATATTTCTTAATTTCCAAATCAAAAAATTGTTTTACAATCCTAGATCAGTCATTGCAAATTCACTGTGTAAAGATGCTTTAATTGATCCAATTTCTTTGGTACAGCTACCTATAATCAAAAGGTCATAAACATAAAAAAAAATGACCTGAAATACATCACCAATATGCTGCAAATAAACATTCGGATCACACTTGCATCTAACAAAGCCAATTGATAGAAGAAAATGGTCCATCTTGGCATACCAAGTCCTTGGGGCTTGCTTGAGGCCATAGAGTGACTTATTTAACCTGCAAACAAGTGAAGGATCCTCTTGGAAAACTTTAGGTTTCTGAATTTATATATCTTCCTGTATCTCACCATGAATAAATACAATGTTGTTATCATGTAAAATGGAACTTATCCGTCCGAGCACTGACACCCAATGTGTTGGAGCACAAAAGGACAAACTGGATTGAAGTAACCAAAACACTATAGATGGGCATGAAATTTGATACAAAATCACCCTACCAGATGAATATATTTTTGTTTTGATTTTAGGGTTGAATATGCAACCATTTTCATACCAACCAATGTATCATACATGAGTATGTCCATTGCAACTTGATTATGCATTGCACCTGCGTGTTTCCTTAAAGCAAGACATGTATCATACACCACTTTCCTATATCAATACTCACATATGCATTAATTTAAATTTAAAAAATATAAACACAATTAGTCTAGGACATTTGAACCCTTAATCATAACTATCTCAACTTCCTCAACCATATTAACCTTCTAAACCTCTCTCTTTCCTCATGTATAAATAGAGGATATTTAAGGGGTGGAGGATAATCAGTCATAGTTAGTAGAGAAAAGTTATGATGGTGGTTTTCCTTCAGATATATTGGAGCAGCAGAACTTAGTGGCCTTGGTTTGCAGAGGAGCACTTGTCTCATATGTTGGGCTTTAATCTCACCACACTTGTTTATCAATAAAGAAAGTTCTTCTTCCAATACCGTGCACTCTTGTATATTGTTATTTATGAATGTTCTCGTTGTTATTATGAATATATTATTTCATTAACCATTGATATAATATATAATATATTGCAGGAAGATATTTTTCTTTGGAGGTGATTGGAGATACCCTGGAACAAATTTTAAGAGAAGAAGAAAATCTAGGATTAACCATCATAAATAATGTATGCACAGTTTTCTTCCTATTTCTATTTTCAATTTCAGAAATGGCTGATTTTCTGCAAGTTAGTTAGTAAGTTGGTAACCCTAGAGGTCCTAGGTTATAAGGGTGTGTTTCTATTAAAATCAGAACTGGCGATCCCACTGGGGAGTCTAGCCTATTGCAGTTCCTCTCGGTAGGTTTCCTAACCAATCTTTTGCTCTGTCTAATTATGTTTGTGACTTGTTTTGATTTTTTCAATTGATTTTTTAGTTTTGCATGTTCAGGGCCTATTTGTCAGTGCTTTTATTTTTTGAAATTTTTTTGCAACATACGCGGGTTGTCTTAATGATAGTAGCATAATCCACTTTGTACACGCAGGTTTTCTTTATAACAAGAACGTATTCTTGTAGGTGTCTTTGAGTTTATAGGTTTGTTTCTTGTCACTGTTTTTGTGACCTCTCAGATGCTTGTGAAGGTTCTATTTCTAACATGATACTGTAAGTCTTAGGTCTATACATTTCAAATTTTACTTGATTTGTCAAGTCCTTGAGTGTTTTTTGTTTGACTTTATTTGTTCTTGAATGTGTTAGGTCCTCCTACTTGGCTTAGGTATGAGTGGTTGTGTTTTAGGTCATTGATTAGTCCATGGAAACAATGTATGGTTTGTACTACTATTTGTGGTCTGAGTAAGTCATTCTTGACGCTTTGGATCTATTAGTATTTGATTGGATAGTTCTGCTAAGTTTAGGTTTTGATCCATTTCTTCCCTTTTTGGGTGAAGTGTGTCACTATAGGGCCTGTTTGCATCTTTTACTGTTATATGCTTAGTTTGTTCAAACTTAATCAAGTTTACATTTAGTTGCATTATAACTTTTGAAATTTTTTGAAAAAAAAAGACAAAAAATTTTTTATACTTTTTGCATTAGGTTGCATTTAGTTGTTCTTTTTGCTATTTTTCAAGAAAAAAATAAAAAATTTTAAGTCTTTTAGTTTCTCATGCTTTGTTTAAAAGTCCATTATCTTTCATTTTACAAGAAAAAGAAAAGAAAAATTGGCATAGTAGTTGCAATTTTCTTTGAAATTTTATTTTACATCATTTTTGCTTTCTTTCTGTTGAGTCTATAACATCACACAGTCTCATCTCGCTACCTTTGACTAAAAAAACCATTAAAAATAACGATTAGTTAAAATTTTACTAGTAAGTTTCTTTTTTCTAGGCTCATACATCAACTAGTTTAGGCTAGGCTTGTGGACTAGGGATTTTTAACTGCCCATAAGTATTTGAATTCAGATGTAGTTGGCATTTATCTAGGTAAATCCTCCTCTACATGATACCAATGGGAAATATCCTCTCACATGGGAGTTAAGCACGAGTCCACGTAAGGACCTAGTTGAGGAGATAACCCTCTGATTCCTTTTTTGAGCGTAGATCAGGATTTTTATGTGTTTGGGGATCTTATCAATACCACCTCTTGGTCCCCATGCAGTGCTGGTTATGACATGTTTTCAAGCTTTTCTACCCTTCCCATGCATAAGGATCAGCCTCTCGACTATTCCTCCAGACTCTTAGTGTAGTTGTTATAGCCTTTAGTCTCTTGAAACTAGGGATTATACAGAGGTGATATCGGAAGGATATTTCTCATATACCTTGGACGAACTTGGAAGGTAACCCTGGTCGACAGTGTGCGAGAGAGGTTGGGTGATTCCAGTGCTTGTTCCCAAGAATATCTTCATGGGACACCAAGTAACTATGTATAAGTCTTCATTGGTTGGACATGGGCCCTAATCATCCTAGGCTTTTCTTTGGAAGGCATATCTTATATCTATTGTGCATGTTTGAATTTAGGACATTTTTAGTGAGTGTTGTTTGGTTTGTCTGTGTTTAATTGGCCTTTAGGTGTGTGTGAGTCAATTTTTTAGCTATGGAGGAACAACCTCTCTGTAGGTCAATAAGGTTTCAAAACCTTCCTCCATCTGATACAGTGGAGCCTCCACCTCCCCCTCAAAGGTGGAGACTAGATATGGATGATTCTTTTGATCTAGTAGGAGTTAGCGAAGTTCTAGGTGAACCCAAAATTAGAACTAACTAGGAAGAGACAACTGCAGTAGAGATTGAAGATTGACTTAAACGATCGTATGATAGTCCAAGTTCTTCCCTTTAATTCACCTATTATTGGTGTTCTTGTGAGAAAAGTTATGGATAGCTTTGGAGAGGGTATTTCCAACCCAACCTTAGCCAATTTGGATGGAGGAGTGCAACCTCTCCTTGTTGGTACTTCAATACCAAGTGCATCTACTACACCCTTGTCACTAAGTAGTTGAGTGGTCCAACCACCAGATTCCTCCAATGTAGTAGATCCTTCTAGTGGGGTAGTCACTGGGATTCCCAGTGGACCTTTTACTTCCCCCTCCTTCATGCATATTGCTCAGAGTGGTCCAATTGTATCCTCCTCATTTGTCCAAGGTTTACCATGGAATGGGGGGCACATTCCCCCATCAACTCCTTATGTAGGTCCTACACCTACATATGTGGGCATGCATTTTGGAAACACAAATGATTTTGGCCAAGGTTTCCAGACACCAGTTTCGACCCCTTTCATGAGCTCTCCCTTTTCTCTTTTTAGCAGAGGGATACCTACTCCTATGTTTCGAACTCCAACTTCATCTGAGGCGGCTCAAACCACTTATAATGCAACACACACAAGTAATTCACTGGATTTTAGGTGGAATCCCTTTCAAAGTAGTCCAACTACTTCACAACTTGTGGCTAGGGGAAACCCCACATTTTCATTTGGGAACCAGGGGGAAGGTCCTTCTACATCCCAAGATCATGCTTTTCAAGATTTGATTAGGCCTAAACTTCCCTTCCTGGAAAATTTAAACATTCCAAACTTTTCAAAGTTGATCAAAGACCCGATGGGGCATAGTGCCACATGGCCACCTATTCTTAAGAATTTACCTTTAGACATTCCTAAGTTTGAAGGAAAAGCTGGTGAAGATCTAGGATCCCATACAACCACTTTTAACCTATGGTGCTATTCAAAATCACTAAATGATGACTTCGTTTGGTTGAGGCTGTTCTCGAGGACCTCGAATCATGTTGCAACAAAATGGTACATTGAACTTCCCTTTGCTCAATATGACAATTTTTTGGACTTAGAAACTATGTTTCTCAATCACTTACATATTCTTGTCCAGTATGATGCTGGTACATATTTGTTGTCGAATTTTTAGAAAAACAAAGCCACACATATATCAAATCACATCTAAGAGTGACAAAGACGAAAGAGGCTTATCAAAGCCACCATACCCTTTGATTTCTTATTAGAGTGGTTATTAAAATATTTACTACCTTATATATCTAAGGATGTACCCACTTCGAGGGTGACCACAGAAGAAGAGGCTATCCTCAAAGTCCAACAGTTAGATTTGATTTATGCACAGTCGGGGATCTTGTATGAGATTATACTTAAGGCACCGAGGTCTACCAATAATGCTGAGAAACCCAAGCCTGTACCCCATGTCCATGGTGTTGTTGGTTCAATTAATTCTCCCACTATAGAGTCACTGACTAAGCAACTCCATGAGTTTTCAGTGAAGCAATATGCAACAGAGGCAGCAAAGGTTTCCACCCCCTCCTCTCATACCGCAACTATTTTTGCACAATCTTCTCAGAAGTGAAATCAATAACCCGTTGGGAAAAAGAAGAAAGGGAAGAAGGGTGAGGGTAATCAAAATAAGAAGAAACCCATGAATAATGTTGATGAGGGTAAGAAGGATAACAAGAAAGTGAAGTTTCCTTGTAAGTTGTGCAAGGGAGACAACCTAACTCATCAATGCCCTCTTATGTATCAAGCTCAAAAGTTACTTAAAAATCAACAACTGGTTTTCCTAAAGGATCCTTTTCCCCAAGGATAGAACACAACTTCTGTTTCTAATGTAGCAGGGGGCACTCCTAGTGCTCCCCCTGATCATAACTATATCTATATGGTACAATCTAGCACCTTTCTCCAGATAAGAAACAAAAATTATGAGTCAAAGGCTCCTAAGAAGGATAAGTCTGTTGCTGAAACCTATAACCCTCTAGCATTGAATGCTTCGGATGAATCCATTTTGGAAGCCATAAGTGGGAGAGATAAGATTTGTGAAAATATTCACCATAGGTCTGTTGAGGCCAGGAAATTCGCAGGCGACAACAGCAAGGGATTCTCCCCAGTCAACGTTCCTAACTAGCCCATGATTTTTTGGTGTAGGGAGTCCGTCTGGTTTGCAGTCCGGCTACCATAGGTCAAGTAACAAAAATAAAAGGTTTTACCGGTTGCGGCCTGATCCACCGTATATATTTTTGTATTTATTTATTTATTTTTACTTAAAATATGATATGCACGTGCCTACCTACCATGCAAATTGATGGAGAATGCAGGGAACGTTCACAATGTGATGCACAGGTTCTTACCTCTCGTCTTAAACTCCCAAGCATATAAATCACACACATTGCAAGAAAATAAATATTAACTAAGCTATCTCTAGAGATCTAGATATTAATTCATGAGTAATGCAATACTGTCCACGTGTTATGGCCAATCACAGATAGCTATTCTTATAACCAAAACATATAAGCATGAATAAAAGTATACATGACAAGATATCTCATCAGCAGTTAAAAGAAAAATCCCATTACTCATAGTAGAAAACATCACAGAATATACTAGAGAAAATTCAGACAAGAACATAGGTTCATAAAGTTAGAACGCTCTCAGAGTTAATGAAACATAGTCAAAAATGAAATAGTTCCCATTCAACATCATTCATTTTATTATATTGAGACATTCCACATAGCACCTTCTCCAACAGACAAAATTTGCAATTTTTTATTGTAAAATGAAATAGTTCCTCTTACAAACAATGGTTCACAAGTTTTTCTAGGGAAAAGCCCCTATAAGTTCTAACTTTCCTATATTTAAATGAAATCAGCTAATCGCTTGGGCTGCCCCAACCGTGTGACATTTGGGTTCCTCCAAATAGTTCAATATCCCCATTTTTGTCCTTTCTGTGGGTACTCATGATTTAATTCATGCGTTATGTTTTTAGAGTACTCGACAAAACGGGATCTGCTTGGTAACTGACATATCTTGCCAGGTCTGGGCTTTTGTCGCCAGTGATTCTGCTATCTTGTCTCCCCGCTATGTCTTCTCGAAGTAGTAATTTATAAAGAATCTCTTGAGTTCATCTGCAATTAAAATGACATGTATCATTAATCATGACTGCATTTTTCAATAAAACCAAAATGCATCAACTAAATGACTAGTCATCAACAGAGGCCCTATACTGTCATGAAAAACCTTAACAAACGCCAGAACCAGTCTCATCCATAAGGGTTTATAAGTAATGAAACAACGAGGAGAGAAAACTTATCGACGGCTTAAAACACTAAAACCTCGGCCGAGGTAGTCTTACCCACAGCCGCGTAGGCGGATCTCTAATAGGTAAGGGGATCTACGATACAGTTAATTTTATCGGAGTCGAAAAAGCTAAACTCAAATTCTGGGTGAAAAAGTCCTAGTCGGTGAGTGGAAGGACATCAATGTCAAACATTCAGTGCGTTACACAGCCACAAGGGTAGAGAAGGAAAGACTACGGCCTCCGATCCAACACAAAGTGACGAAGACCCGACAAAGAATCAGCGACCGGAGTGGTTGTACGCCGGATATCTAGTTTACTTGGGAGCTGAAATTGCGGAAGATAAACAGATTACAGCCTCCAATAATGTGAACAAGCCAAACAAAATATGCAACAACAAAGAAATTAAGGTCATGGTTCGATCTCCACAACGGAGGCTCCCTAAGGAAACATGGCGCCGATGAGTTGTTTAAACGACTTCCAAAATAGTGGTTAGCACGGGGACTAAGTTCCTAAGAGGAAAATGCAGCTCGAAGGGTAACAAAACAAACTCTAAACTCCACGACCCACAGTAGCTTCAAACATAAGCAATTCTTTTACAACAGGAAGAGAGTTAACCTCAAAAATAGTCCAAGATTAAAGCATGACAAAAGGGTTCATGAATCCAAACGATTCAAGGCAACGTTAAAAATCATAAGGGGGTCCAAAATTTGAAAATTTGGGGAAAACAGTTGCAACTGCAACAATTGGAGACTACTTGGTGAACCTAGATCTCTGGATGATTATCCCTTGAGTGACAGACTGTTTAACAACAAATGAGCCTATCGAATTCTTCCAGCTATCTGGATTTCTCAAATGGGAAATATATGTACCTTTAATCATTGATGATAGTCTGATTTGGGAGAGTGGAAACCAGGATTTTCAAGTCAAGATAACTCTTTTGGGGCCGAAAGATGAATTTCATTTGTTACCTCTGTCTTTGGGTAGCTGCCAGCTCGGACACCACAGGATTGTAGCATATGGTAAATAGAAATATTCATTTGTTCCTAATTCCCATTCCATTTTGTACTTTTAGTGCTTTGAACTTTTATCCTTTTCATATGAGTCCTCCTGCATGCCTTTCTTTCTGAATTTTGATTCAGTCTCCTCTATCCCTAGTGTCCTTTTGTGTGAGATATGTATTCACGTTTTAGCTCACGGACGGAGAGGAACTTTTGGTGATTTAGTACTTATATGGTTCAGCATTTGTTTTGATATATAATGCTTTCATAGGAGCTTTCGACTCTTATCTGCCTTTTGGCATTCTACTCTTGGCATGGGATCATTTATATATAATATAATGTTTACCTTGCTTCTTTTCCATGGGCCCTTTGCTGTTACTCCCTAGGACATTTTAAATGTGACATGGATGGAGCCCCAAAATAGTATTCTAGACCTTTTGATTATGGTTTATTTCACAAGGGTTAAGTAGGACTTCAATGCGTACATAGCTACTCGAGAAAACTGCTAAAATGGAAGAAGTTCTTTTAGATAAACAGTAATACACAGTCTTATACCCAAGAACTTTAATCATTCCAAAATTCTGATGTTCTCCATGCAACCAAGGGTTTGCCTCCTTTATTGAAATCAGTAGAATTTAAACTAAAACAAAACTGAACTACATAACTCAAAGAAGATGGCCAAGCCAGATTATTTATATACAAGATAGAAGAACATAAACAAAACTTAGGAAAAATAAGGTTTGAGAACTAAGCCATTTACTGGTAAGTTCTCTTCCCACCCTTGTAAATCTTGCAACTTATAAGTTGAAGGGCCAAGCTTTGCCGCAATCTGGAAAGGACCTACCCACAACTGTTGGAATTTCATGGGTTTTCCTTTCTCATCATGGGGGTGGTCCCACTTGATAACCAAATCTCCTACCTCAACGTATTTTGTTCCCCCCTTGTGTTTATCAAACCATATTTTTACTACCTCTTGTTGTTGCTTAAAGCACTCTCTGGTTTTAGATCGAGACTTCTTTGCCTTCAGGAGATTATATATCCTCATTTTCAAGACTTCATCATCCGATCCTCTATATTCTTGAGCTATTATGGAAGAGGGTAGCATGATATTGGGGGGTAGAATGGCCTCTTTACCATACACAAGGGAATACAGATACACTCCTATCAAAGACTTGGTGGTGACTCTATCATCCTAGAGGGCGTTTGGTAAAGTTGAGTGCCAACTCCTCTGATTTTCTATCACCGTCTTTTTTAAAATCCTAATTAGGTTCTTGTTGGTAGATTTAGCTAAGCCATTTCCCTGTGGATAATAATTAGCAGAGTAATGCAACTTAATCCCTTTCTCATGAGCAAAATCAATTATTCTTATTGAGGAAAAGTAAGTAGCATTATAAAAAACTAAAGAAACTGGAACTCCAAACCTGGTCATAATATGGTCTTGCAAGAAGTCTATGACCGCATTCTCATTTATTTTGCGCAACGGGATGGCTTCAACCCAGCGAGTGAAGTAGTCAGTTGCTGTCAGAATATACTTGTGTTGCAGGGAAGAATTTGGCTTTATCTCCCCAATGATATCTAAGCCCCATTGTTCAAAGGGTTCTGTTATTATCATAGGCTTCAATGGCCCTACTGCTTTAGCTTGTCTTCCACTACACCTTTGACAAGTGTCGCACCTCCTGACATGGGCGTGTGCATCTTTGAAAAGCATGGGCCAATAGTATCCAGCTCTGAGAATTTTGTGAGTTGTAGTATCTCCCGAAAAATGTCCCCCAGCAGGCCCGTCATGCAAATCTGTCATTTCCTTCTTCGCATCTTCTTTCTCTAAGCATCTAAGAAGAACTCCGTCGTAATTTTTTCTGAATAATATTCCTTCAATAATTTGATAGGAGGCTGATTTAAGACGTAGTGATTTTATTTGCTTAGAATTCCAATGTTCTGGCAACGATCCTGTCTGAAGATAATGCACAAGGTCTCGATACCAAGATTTCAGGGCTGTGAAAAGAGGACATACATCCGTCAAATTTAATTCAGCCTCATCTTCCCAGGCATGTTCTTCATTGTTCCTATTTTTAGTCATCAGTCTGCACAACCCTTGCCCTTTAACTATAGAAGCTGGCTTGAACTCGAGGTCATATTCCTGAAGAGCTATTACCCAATTACCCCTTCTTTATCCTAACTCCTTCTGTACAAAAAGAGACCTCACAACTAGGTGTGGGGCAATTAATTTGGTTCGGTTTTTTAGTATGTAGGGCCTGAATTGCTTTACTGCTTTGAACACTGCGTAAGCTTGTTTATCTAAAGCCAGGTAATTTAATTCATCCCCTTGTAGACCAGTGCTCATAAAAGATATGGGGAATTTATCTCCCCCATATTCCTTCTGAGTAAGCACAGCTGCTAGCGAATCATCAGATGCGAAAGTGTACAGAATAAAATCTTTATCGAAATATGGGATTTTGAGGGAGGGTTCATGTGAAACAACGGTTTTAATCTTTCTTAATGCATTCTTTTCAACCTCAGTCCACTTGAATTGTACACTTTGCTTTTCCATTTGCTGCAAAGGTTTAACAATTTGATTGAAATCCGGCACAAACCTTCGTACGAAGTTTATTGTCCCCATAAATGATTGCATGCCCTTTTTATTATGGGACAAGGGGATCTGTTCAATGGACTTGATCCTTTCTGGGTCTATGGAGATTCCTTTCTTTGAAACTACGTGACCCAGCAACTTACCCTCTGTAACAACGAACACGCACTTCTTGGGGTTGAGTGAGATACCATACTTTCGACAGTGCTCAAAAATATGCTTTAGATGAAACGCGTGTTCTTCTCTCCTCTTTGAGAATATTGTGATGTCATCAAGGTAGACTACAGCACTGTGGCCAATCAAACCACAGAAATCTATGTCCATAGCCCTCTGGAACGTAGCTCTGGCATTTATAAGCCCAAAGGGCATTCTTTTGTAAGCGAAATTTCCCCACCTGGTCCTGAATGTTGTTTTCAATCTGTCTTCTTCAGCTACTAATACTTGATTGTAGCCTAAAAATCCATCTAATAAAGAGAATAGTTCAGAACCTGAAACCATTTGTAGTAGCTAGTCCATGGGTGGTACAGGTTAATTGTCTTTATCTGAAGCATGATTTAAGTTTCTAAAATCCACACATAACCTGATTTCTCCATATTTGAGACCCATTCCGAGTGTCTAACCTTAAAAATGATTCTAGCATCTAATAACTTCTTAACTTCACTCTGGATTAGAGGTTCCAATTTTGGGTGCATTTTCCTTAAAGGCTGCTGATAAGGTTTGACTCTAGATTTGATGGGGATAACATGCTGGATGATACTGGTGTCATATGTCTTCATATCTTCGTATGTCCAGGCAAAAGCATCTTTATATTGATTAAAAAGATCGATGAACTTATTCCTTTCCGCTGGTGAACGACACTTTCCAAGATTCACATATTTAGGCTTTGTCTCAGTCCCTAAATTTATCAATTCGAACTGTAGAGATGAGCTATGAGTCTTCAAGTTTGTTGGTCTTCTAAATTTTTCATTTAAATCAAACATTTGTTCTAAGTTTCTAACTCCTTTAGGGATGAAATTATCAAATTTCAGCTTGGCTTGATGTTCTTCATCATCGATAATCGCCCCTTTAAATACCGCGTCATTTGTTAAGCATTCTATAATCTCCTGATCGTCGTCGAACACTCATAGGTTGGTAATCATATCTGGAACCGAGGGCCTAAAAAGCAATTCAATGGATCACTGATTATTAGAGGGCACAAGCCTAGGAGCTGATGTGGCTAACAAGTCAGCTGTTGCATTCTTAAGTCTTGGAATTGATGTAATATTAAATGCATTAAAAAATTTGAGTAAATCCCATACCTCATTTTGATAAGCTTTTAAGTGAGGCGAAATGCAATGTATTTGATTCCGAATTTGTTTTACAATTATTTCAAAATCTCCAAAAACTTTCAGATTATTTGCCTTTAATTCAATTGATTTCCTTAAACCTTGAACTAACGCTTCATATTCAGCTGTGTTATTTGTACATTCAAACTCTAACCTACATGCAATAAAATGTTTGTTCTTCTCGGGGTCTATTAGGACACGGGCGGCTCCTGACCCTTCTAATGTTTTAGATCCATCAAAAAAAGTGTCTAGAAATCACTAACTATTGTACGAGAATCTACTTCTACTGCTAATTTTACTATTTTACAATCGATTTCATCAGCCTGTGAAAACCGAAGGAGATCAGGCTGAGCGTCTGATACGTCACTGGCTTTTTCTGCTTCGTAATTTTTTGGTTCTAACTAAATAAAGTAATTTCCCAAAACAGAATCCACTGGTTCATTTTTTTCCTCAAACTAAGTAACGTTGTATTTCATATGGGGTTCCCTCAAAATTTTGATTTGATTCGAGCTCCCTTTATATGGCAGCCACAGATGTGACCAGTTCGAGGCAAAATATCCATTTAGCTTTGCTGACCAGTCCCTGCTCAGAATGAGCCCATATGCGCCTGGTATGTCAGCCACCACAATGTCAATAACTTGACACACCTTATCATTCGAAGATAAGCGGACTAGAACATCCTCCATTTCCCCAATCACCTTCACATTTGTTCTATCCAACTGAACAACCCTCTAGGTGGATGGTTTAGGCTGCCCATTTATCCTTCCACAGACCGACAGCGGCATAACATTGACCGATGCCCCTAAGTCTACCAATAAATTATGCACGTTGTGGTTAAATATTTCAAAAGTGAGGAGAAACGGTGGATTCTTGCTCTTGGGCTTACCTCCTATGCTTTCCTCCCCAATTTCTTCTTCTTCCTTGGGTTGATTGTTAGTGAGCAGTCCCTCCTCTGATGCTTCAAGTGCCTTCAAAAGCTTTTATTTCTATTGCGGCACCTTGCACATTTCAAACAATGAGATATTCACCCTTACCTTCTTTATATCTTCCACAATGTTGTATTCGAACTTGGGTTCGGTGGGTTTTGGTTTACCATTATTTATTTTTTCTTCATTGGGCCTAGTGAACAAGTTGGTCTATCTAGGATCTTGACTAGTGATGGTAAATTCTGGAGTCTAAAACTTCTTAATATTCCTTTGAAGTCTTTTAATCTTTGGGAGTACGAGACTATTTTCTTTAGCCAACCCTTGGATCCTTGTTGTTACATTTGTTTCCATGATGTCCTCGTGTCCCAAAATCTTTTCTTCCTCATGTTAACACCCAAAAATGGTTAACTACCTCATCTACCCCATTTCATGGCTCATTCGTCCATTTACCTACCATATTTCCCTGAAAATCCCACTAAAAGC
>LPNX010713841.1:5429-71272 GCA_001517045.1 Pseudotsuga menziesii
CAATTTATATATATATATATATATATAACAAATTAACAAAAAAATTCAATTTAACTACAAATTTTCAAAAATCCGGCAGCATTTCTGCTTGCCGGTACACATTTTAAACATGAAAATTATAAAAACATACATTTACCAAATTTTAAAACAAAATTTATAAATTTATAAAAAAAAAAATTTAAATTCCATTTAAATTGAAAAGCAATTATTTAAACTGTTACCTCTTGGCTCCGACTCCATCCTGACGAGGTTGGGTTGCTTTGGGGTGCCAATCCTTACGCCGTTGTTCCGTCGTTTCTCGGTCGAGCTTCCACAGTGAAATTTTGCCAAAAAAATGGCCGTGGCCCCCGCGACCTCTTTTTATAATTTTTTCGACACAGGCACCTCGGTCGAGGTATGTACCTCGACTGAGGTATTTATTAACCCTCGGTCGAGGTTTTAATACCTCGATCGAGGGTTAAGAAATACCTCGGTCGAGGGCTGAAGAAAACCTCGGTCGAGGGCTTGATAAAACCTTGGTCGAGATATTAAGACCTCGGTCGAGGGTTTAACAAGCCCTCGACCGAGGTGCGTTTTTCTATTTTTGCCGAAATGCGCTTGCCAAAAAGTGTTACCCAGGTCCGCGGATTCACCCTATTACAATCATAATAAGGTAAATAACGAACCCATGGTTTATATATTTATCTTTGTATATTTCTTAATTACTACAATTTATTTTCATAGGAATCTCAATTTAAAGTTATTAATAACACTTGTGCACACACATGAAGAACCTACAAACCCTTGTATAACCAACTATGCTCTTTGCCTTATTCTCATAAGTAATATTGACAAATTACAAAAGGATATAAATGTGAAATATTTCCTTTGTCACACCTTAAATAATAAAAAATATTGATTAGTCCATGACACTAGCTTAGACCCCTAAAAAGCAATCAATTTAATCATCTAACCAACTTGATTCCTCCATTGAGGTCACAAAAATAATTTATTGTCTAACTTTTAGGATTTAGGGGATAGGAATCCAAATAACTCTCTACGATCATTTCTCATTTGAATTGTTTTCCTAAGGAGCTTTAATTTCCTTTCTATCAAATGTGCAAAACCAATTCAAGGGACATAGTCTCGAGTGTCTATGCTAAGGTCAAAGTTGGTAGTTAATCTATCCACCCAACTCTTTTAAACTATGTTTAAATCCCTTAACTATTGGAGACTCAATCCCTTGTCCATATTCAATGAAGAGGTATCTTAGAGACCAAAACCTAGGATTATCACTATCTGACTTCCATGGGTTGCGGAAGAACCTAAGACAAATAATTGTGATTTTCTTACAATTTCCCCAAGGATACTTCACTATAAATGTCTCTTTCACACATTCACTTGCCATCTTTTGTGGATTTAATAATCATTAGTTGATATATTTTGGTAGGCCTAGTTACAATTTGAGTGGAATGTTGCTACAATCATAGGGACAATTTTTTACATTTCAAAACATCATGCAATAAACCTACTGTTATCCCTAAAGTTGAACCTAGACTATTGGGGTTCAAGCTCAGAGAAATATTTAAAGATAATTCAATATTATAAAATCAAAATCAAAACAAAATTGGTATGTAATCAAAAGATACAGGGAAATCAAATAACCATCATAGAGCTGTATGCCATAAAATAAAATACAAAATGCAATAACAGGAGGAGTACGAGCATGAATTTATGGAATGAACTTAGCGTTGTCACATAATGTTAAATGGTAACTGTACTTTATCATAAGAATAATCTAATGGATTTAAATTGACCATACACAGGATAAATCATAAAAAAGAATAGGACAAGATCATAACCATAATCATATCAAAGTAAGTCCTGTATTAAAGATGCAAAGAGTTTTATGTCTTACAGTACATATCAAAACTGGATTCCCATCTCCAATTTCCACCCCTTTCTCATCTATCTACTACTCCTTATATACAAAACTTCTGAGTTTTTGAAATAATCATCAGATCCTATTTTTATGGATCAAATTTCTTCAAAAATAGAAAAGTCGATCTTCTAATACAGTCTTAATACAAGTGTAATACAAATAGAAATAAAAATAGACATCTGTCAAACCCTAATTGCTTTCAAAGATAACTATCATCCTAAGTATAAAGACTCTTAGAAACTTATGCTAAAACAGTCAGATCACTTAAAACCTGGGATCTCTTTTGCAATCTGGCAAATTCAACATCCTTATTCTCCATTTGATTGTGCGCCTCTTTACTCTGGGTCTTCATCTGTTCATATTGCTTCTGGATAGCTCTCTTCTCTTTCAAGATGTCTTTAGATATTGAAAGTAGCTTTTGGTAATCGACTTCTTTTTCCTCCAAGTCCTCTTGTAACCTTTTATTTGCAGTCATTAACTTTTCATTGATACTGTGCAAAAACTTGGTTTGCTCCTTATATGTATGTAGAGATTTTTTAATCTGGTTCAATTCTGGATCTATTTCAATATCCTTTTCTTTCATAAGAACTTCATATTCTTGTGGAGATTTTGAGACTGAACAGTCTTCAGAATACACCTGTTTACTTGCGCAAAATATTTTAGGTATAGATCCCGCAACACCTTGAATATCAATGAAATTTTCATTTTCTAAACAGTATTGATCCTTGGATGCATGTATAGTTTCTTCACTGAAATAATCATTTACCACTACAAGCTCTCCACAGTCTTCATTTCTATTCTTTGGAATATGCACTAATTCCATTTATGTCTGCATCTTACTCCTTAGCCTAGTCCTAGGCTTTAAACTAATGCCTTCTGGATTCAAAACCTGAACTCATTCTTCTTTCTTTGAAGTTATATTTTTTAGAACCATACTCAACGTTTCAAGGTTTTCATCTGTAACTGAAGCTTCAGGAAACAAGTTATTTATTTGGTTTGGCTTTTCTACAAAACCCTTTCCTTCTGCTGCAATATGCTCAGTCTGTTCTTCATGATTTTTTGTTTGTTGGTTCAAGTCTTTTGATACCTTTTTCCCTTTTCTTTGATCTTTTCTTCAAACCCTAACTCTGACAAAAAACTTTCCCAACTTTGTCCTTCTTTATTCAATTGTGAAATCAACAACAATTTGATCAAACCCCGGTGGTATATAGAACGAGCAGTGTGTTCTGGATGGGCTTGAACCCATGTGACCATCTTTTGTAGGCTTTTTAACAGATAAAATGGGAGATTAAGTTTTAAAATTCCATTGAGATGCATTAACAACCTCAAATGACATTTGAGGATTCTATCATAGCGACCTTCACAAGTGATATAATTTTGAACCATTTCCAAAGGAATTTGCCAATTGGGTTTTATCTTACTTACATGAATACCAATCTTCCAGTCAACCTTCTCAAACTATGGAAACAAGAACTCACCATAATTGCCCTGAAAATCCCGCTACTTAAACCACCTTTCTCCTTGTGCTAGAACCCTTATTGCTTTTGCAATAGATTCTTCATTCACCATAGCCTTCGAATTCTTGAGCTGAACCACTCCTTCTTTGTAAATTTTGATGAAGGCCCGAGTCACATGTGTATTATAACCCTGCAACTTTTCACAGAAGGAAAACCAACCTGCATTTCTCATTAACTGAGCTGATCTTGGAAATTGAATTATCCATTGTGTATATTCAGGTTCCAGTCTACAAATCAAACCCCCTAGTCTTCTTTTCAACAAAATATCTGCGTCTTCCTCTATTGCTACCTTCGGCATTTTGCAAATTTTTCACAATACAAACTACACAGACCTAATGAAATTCGAAATAGTAGCATAAAACAGGTTTACTGTAATATGGATTATGTCACTGTCAACACTGTCAATACTGGTACAATTGTCCATCATATCAAATTCCTCGACTTCATACAAAGAACACTTGTGAAAGCAAATGCGTGCCACGATCAACAAGTTCATTCATCATTTAGACATGCCTTCAAGGAATAATGACAATGCTTTAAACCATAGTAACAACCCTGTAAAGTGTACAATATTTACCATGTGTTTAATATATCCATATACTTTCGTTCCATTATCAAGTTTTTAAATGATATCATGAATAAAACCATCTGACAACGATGCGATATTTTTCTTTCTAAGAAATGCTGCCAGATTATATAACCCATTTTATACTTGATTTTATCATAAAATATCTTGCTCTAATACAAGCCCATAACTTTAAACAATAAATGATTTGAGCCTTAAAAAAGAAATCACAATAAAACATAGAAATCATGACACACGAGGGTATAAAAAAGAAATAAGGTAATACTAAAGTTATGAACTCAAATAAAGAAAAATATAAAAACCCTAAGATAAAAAATGAGAAACAACCATAGAGATAACACCTACCTTAGAGCTTCAAATTGTTGTTTATTAAAATACACTTATAAAATATTGTGGCACCACCTATGCATTGATTTTATATTAGGCACATTTACTTTGAGTTTTAAAGCATTTTTTTGTATAACATTACCTAAATACTTATCACCTTTTAGCCTATGAAAATTTAAATAGATAGAAAACGTCGTAGACTCCTATGCAACTACACATTCTCTTAAGCTTCATCGCCTCCCTTTTTTATTAGGAGGGTTCTTTCTCTTTTCATTTCTCTCACAAGGTTGGTGGATCTCCCTTACCCAATCTAGGTTCATCCTTCCTAGGATCATCTTCTACTAGCTTGTTGTCATGTAACTAGGGAGGATACTAGTGTCACCTAGAGAGCCACCCAAGGGGAATAGTTTATGTAATGTGGCCATAAATAATGAAATAAGTCCCACTTGGTAATATGCGGTAATAAATATCCCCGCTAGGTAGGTAGAGGGCATAATCAAACAATAAGGGGTAGTTGTAATAAACACCATTGTATATTCATGATAAAGTATGTATGCATAGGAATACCATTGTATTGAGATAAGTTTAAACTTAAGTATTGTATTGTATTGTATTGTAGAAAGCATGGTTTATGGAGTGGTTCCTTCCATAAGGAATATTTCATGGTGTTAACATAACTTAAAGGTCCACTCTAAATTATCGTGCTATTTATAAGGTTTTATATTTGATGTTTTATCCTTTTTATACCAACGTTTACTAAAAGTGGTATCATAGCTCTTTCTTGGGAAAGAAAGTAGAATTTGTATTTTATTTTTAGTAGTTTTTTCAATGTAAAATTAGGGTTGTGACACTTAAATCCATTTCTATAGATTTTTGTGCATATTTTTGGTTCTCTTGAAAAAACTACCCAATTTCAAAAACAAATCTTTCAAATCAAAGTATGAGAAGTGGAGATATAGTTGATTTAAAATCTAATAGTTCAGGTTCTTTTTCAAGTGAAGAACATGAGTATTGCAAAGCATGTATCTTTTAACAGAATGCTCATTTTTTCGCAAAGAAATGCCAATAGATGCAAAGTGGTCATGGCATTTCATAATTATGGTCATAATATAGGTTTTGTTCAATATTGATGGAGTTATGATTATTTTAAATTTGTGGCCTCAAAGCCCTAGTTGCATAACATACCTCTGCTGAATATTAAGTTATCTATTCAATACTTGATTTTTATTTTCAAGTTATGGAAAGCAAGATGTAATTTATAGGAGAATTTGATGGGCATATTATCAAAGAATACATGAATCAAATAAAGTTCTTATGGAAAAAGCATTGGAGAACTTGGCTAAAACTTTATTTAAAAAATATATATTTCCATATGGTAGGAGTTGATTAACTCTAGCAAGATGAAGGCACTTTTATATGAAGCATATGAATTTTTTTTTTTGACATGTGGTCTCATGCGGTGAAAAAGGACCTAAACATTTCCATGTGCCCCAAATTGGTTGTATAGACTCCCAAATACATGTTTTTTACTATACTAGAATATCCTCATCCCCCCTCATTCTCACATGGATTTGTTTCAGATTGTTCGCAAAGGTCTCCCACTAATTAGTACCTTTCCCAACCAAACCAACACTCTTGATCAACACTCTTGCTACCATAAGCTTGTTCTATGTGGATCTACTTGAGCTAATGTGAAAATAATCTAATTACGAAGTGATATTATTAGTTATTTAGAGATGCTAAATAGATTCCTATAGTTGTTCAGAGGGTTAGACACTAATCTAATCCTTTAGACAATCCAAAATTTCCATGGCAACCAAGTCCTAACCAATGAGAAGGCTAGTACCAATGGTTTCCATATTAATCAATTATTAGTGACCATGTTATTATTTTTTGGCTAGTCCACCAATATAATAAATTCTATATATTTATGTAGAGTAACCGACTTCCAAAGTCCTTCATAGTTTATAAACCTCCATAAGGTGTTAGTTTCTAAAGACTTCACAAAGAAATGCATATTCTTAAAACTCCATCTACCATATTCTTTTGGATTAGCTATGTTAGTTTAATCAACATGATCCCTTAATCCTTCTCCTTTCCCTGTACCCACAAAAATTTGAAAAAATTATGCCAATTTACTAGCTTTGCCTCCAAAATTGATTTTACTAAATTCAACCTTAACCCAATGAAAATACATATGTTGCACCAATTCCCTATCTTAGATTCAATCTTCTCTATCGATCAAAACCAATCTGGTTTCCCTTAATCATTAATTTTTATGAGAAAGCCTATGTATTTCAAACCATCCTTACACTCTTTGAGTTCGAAAGTGAAATCTTGTAACATCTCCAACTTTATATTCTCTTCTATTTCATTAAATGAAATTGCATATTTTTTAGTATTGTTTTCCTAACCTAAGGTAGTATAATAGATACCTGGGCCTAATTTAAACTTTCTATCATCTATTATGGACCCATTACAATATAAAAGCTTGTAATTTGTGGTTTTTCCCATGTTAATTATAGTATTGTATTTTTTCCTTTTTGCTTCCATTAAAACCTTACTAACACCTTCTCTTGCAATAAGAAACAATATAATGCTACCCCCTCCGCCTGTTTTCTCCTTGATATCAAAACCATAATTAATGATGTGTCAAAGAATTGTAGAAATGTGTGTTGTTTAGTCCCCAAATTTCACTTAATTATCAACCTGGGGAGCGTAAGCTTGCGAAGCATTGTGCATAGAAAATCCAAACTGTAAGATTTGAAATGTTGTTGAATGAACTTTGTCTTGATGGTTATACGTATTGATAACATAAATGTTGCCATTTATGTATCAGCTAATGGTGGGGGTATTTTGTAGCATGAGTCACCTTTAACATATATTTCCCATTGAGTATTTCGACTCAATGTTATGCAATGCCTTTACCTTCTCGAATTGAAATATAATTTTTGGAAAGTACTTTTTTTTGTAAGCTATGGAGGTTTGTATTGTTGAATAAAACGAGATTACACAAAATCAAAGTTTCAAACGGTTTGTAGTCTTCCACTAGGGAAACCAAACCACTTGTTAAAAAAGATTTTGCATGTATGAACAATACTAATTTCTTAGTATAAAAAAAACTTTACATAAGACAAATATTATTCTGGACAGAACTATGATTTAAAGTAAGAGATTAGTGAGAGATCCAATTAAGCGACCTGTTCATCATCTGGAACATTGATTGGTGGCGATATCTCTTCTCCCATAGGTTGGGATTATTTTTCCGCAAACTCCAAACTTATAGTGGCCTTCATCCAGATATTCAATTTTACCTCCAGCATGTTGTTATGCTTCAAGATCCTTTTGTTATGCTTCTGAATCTCATCCATCTCTAGAAGAAAATTCATTTCTTTGCTCTTTGGTGTCCATTAGTACCTAACCTAGCAAAATCTTGATTCGCCAATATCAAGCAACAATATTGAAGTGATTTGTGTCCCTGGCTCTACTTTCCCTAGATCAGGAACCCAAGGCCCCATGCTTTCCTTAATTTCTCTCTGTTGTGTACAATATTCTTCAATCTTCACCCATTCCTCCACAACCTTTGTTTCTCTCTAAATCCAGGTAGTAATTTATCTCATGTGGGGTTTTTTTAATTATTTAACCTTGATATGGAATCATAATAGTCCTTTCATCCCCCTCCCTAACCAATCCCTTTGTCCAAGAGCATTAATAACCATGGCTTGGGGATTATAGTTAACGAAAAGAAACAAGTAATGGAATCTAAAGAGGGGTGGATGGAGGAGGGTAGTGGAACAGGGACAAATAAGGGTAGAGAAGGTCAAATGGAGATAGATAAGAGTAGGATGAAAGTGGGTATCTAGGATAGTAGCGAAGGGAGGGTCTTTGAAGAAGCAGAGGGGTGGAGCCAAGCTAAATAAATTAGAAACCTCAGGGGAAATTGTATGACTAGGAACTAAAAAGAAATTCCCTTCTGGAGCAGTGAAATCAGGGCATTCCAGACCAAACCAAAAACAAGAAGTAGAAAAATTCCTTGGGATAGGATCAAAACCAAAGCAGAAACTAGAGTTAAGAATCCTAACCAAAATCGAAGCTTGAGTGATCGGTCAAGGCCTGTCAACAATAAATCCTCCCCGTTATTTTTGAATTTGGATTCCATAAATTAGTTCAAATCACCGAGGACATGTAGATATATGCTTGTAACAACCATGAATACTAATGAGATTAACCGCAGGTCAGTCAGATCATGATTCAACATGTTCATCATGCAAAGGTGGTATGCCAGTAAGAATAACGATCTCCTGTGAGGTGAAGGCCATCTTAGTAGCCTTGTGTTGAGGATGAGATACTGGTCCCCCTAAATGTCCTTCCTTTTGTGGCCCTGAGGTGGCCTCAAGGAATGTTGTCATCCCCAACACCCGATTCAGGTGTAGAAAGTAAATTTAATCTAACAAAGAAAACAAATTGATTCCTCAACCAACCACAATATAATAGCATGCTAAAAGAGGAATCCTACACTACCCAAAGCAAGAAATATATTTATATGGTGTGCCACTCAAATCTATATACAAATTCAATTGTAGAATAAAATAGAAATACCAACAAATACAAAAACCCATTTGAAAGAAAGATACAACTATAAATAAATTAAAAGTAACCATGAATTTAATATATGGCCAAAGGATATTCAATTGTTGGTTACTTCATACCATGCCCTTACTCTGAAGCAAGCAAGGGGTTGAATCACTCAAGAAAAAATTATATTTGCAACAAGTAATTGGAAATAATAGATCTTATCCTAGATTAATTGAAAATTTCAAAATTAAAATGTCGAAATCAGGGAAAACTAATCCAGCTCTTGTTGGTTTGATTGTTAGCCTATCCTATGCCACAAAAATGAATTTAAATACAAAATGAGCTCAAAAATATCTTGAAATGGACCCCAACAAATTTGTGTCTCTCTCCAATAACATTCCTACCTATCAAAAATATGTTTTTGGCCATTGTGAATAATCTGAGAAGTGGCCAATTTATTTGAGTTCTGCAATTGCTTGACTTACTAATGGCTTCTGTGAACTATTTACCATAATTCTTCCTTTGCCATGTGGTGAAAGGCACATTCCAAATCCTCTTAATGATGAACTACAAGATTCTATAATTACTCTTGGCTTTATTATGCATGCCACAACACAATCCATAATTTGAAATGGTTGCAAGTTCTACAACACATACATATATAACTCGCGAGCATGAATTCACTAACAGCATTTGGCAAGAAACTATAAAATCAGATTTGTTAATAGAAAAAAAAATTGTCAACATGAATTCACCAACAACATGAAAATGGCAATCTACCTCATTTCTCAACTCATGTGAACACACCTATAACTAATAATAATAACAATAACAATAACAATAATTTAGTTTTAAGGTCACAACATAGCCAACCACCAAATTGTGTTAACAAGGGACCCCCTCTATGTAGTGATTTGACTATTAAAATCTATGGAGATGTACATACCCTACCTTCTCTTGATTTGAATAAAAAAATTCCGCCCCCAAAAAATATTCTTAAACATTAAACCCACTCATTATAACCAAACAAAAATAAAAAACACATAAAACATATAAAACTAAAAATAATTTTATAAAACACTAAACACATGTACTTACATTCATGAACACTAGAAAGTCTAACATCATTATTAAAATGATCCTGAGTGATATGAATATGCCCATTAATAATATGCTCCGGAAAACATGTGCTTACATTCATGAATAATAACAAGTACAACTTCATTATTGAAATGAATACTAAGAAGTACAACTTCCATATTTTATTTCTTAAATAGAATTTGTATTAATTAATATTTTAATAACATTTCATCAATTCAATTTTAAAAAATAATATTTTTCATATTAAACGATACATAATTAACTTTTTGGTGGAATTGGTCTTTCCATAGTAAAATATTCATAATATTCATAATATTCATATCCTTATGGATATGAATATTGAGATTGATTTTTCCATAAAATTTTCATATTTTCATTAATAAATATTTTCATATCAAACCAAAACCAAATATTTTCATATCAAACCAAAACCAAAACATATACTTTAATATTTTCATATCAAACCAAAACCAAACATATACTTTAATATTTTCATGTATTAAAATCATCCTGAGTTTGATTTTGATTTCTCCGTAAGTTTTTTAATAATTAATTTCATCGCATCATTTCAATTTTAAAATATTATATTTTCATATCATACTAAACATAACTTTTTAATGGAATTAGGCTTTCCATACATTAAAAAAACTCTTTAATGGAATTAGAGTTTAATATTTTCATAAATTCTTTTGTTTTTTAATAAAACTCCTTTGTTTCCTTGCGCAACGAAATTTTGTGATTAGTTTCTTCTACCAATAAACTAAATAATTGACTTTTGATTACAATATAGTAACAATAACAACAACCAAACAATCCAATCCACATTCATGGATATTCTCATAATATAGCAGGAAAGGAAGAAATCAAATCTCATACTTTGAAGGGGATATACACAACAACATATAATTTATATTTTATTGTTTTATTTGTATGTGTAAATATTATTTTAATAATTTAATAAGTTGTTCTAATTAATTATTATTAATATTAACGGATATTTAATTAGTTCAAATTAATAAATATTTAATTTATATTTTTTAGATTATGTATCTGTATTAATAAATTTCATATATATATATAATTTAATATATAATTTATTACATTATTTATTACATTATTCATAGATAAAAATTTAAACAAATAAAGAGATTTATTTTATTTTGTTGTTTTTAGCTTTATAGGTAGAGATTTATACTTTTTTTGTTTCGTGAAAAATGCTTTCTATAGACTAGTAAGGGGAGAGGTGCAATTTCCTCCGTGCTCATCTTGCAACTAACATATGTCATTTATTGTCAATTCCTGCTAGCTTATTTTGTTAAGGTGTGGGTTTTGTCAGCAAGGCGTCTCGGGTTCAATTCCCCTTAAGGGTGAACTAGTTGGGAGGAGACACCTTAAAATCTAGCCAAGTTGACGATTGATGTGGTCCATGCTCGGTGCGATCTCCGAGTGATTTTGACACAATAGATTTCCCTAAATCATGGTTTCTCATACCAAAGGTCACTCCCATCAAGTGAGACAATTTTGAGAAAAGAAAACTAACATGTGTCACTTAAAAGAAATTAAAAAAATACAATGTCAACTCTAATTAGATTTAAAACCATAAATACACATATGTTTCTTGGTTTAAAATTTTAATTAAATTTGAAATTGTATTTTTTAAAGTTTCACATGTTAGTTGTAATATATATCTTCCAATAGGAAAATATCCACCACCCTAAATAAAGAGTGATCATGAACTGTTCCAAGGGAACTTTCTTTACATCAAAATTGATACAAGGGATTACAGCCTTGCAAAACTTTTCTTACAATTCATACAAATCATGTATCCATCCAATACATCCTTCTTCGAGTTACGGTTGCAGGTTTCATCTTACACAAGAGGATTCCCAAAAAAAACCCCTTTCACTTTTTATGAGAATTCTTCTAATCTTCTTTTACTTATTCCGTCTCCAGATGGCCTGGAGCTAAGAGCATAGAAAGTTTTGACAGACTGTCTGCCTCAATGTTTAATTCTCTGTAAACATGTGTTATTCTAAGTCCTGAGAAGAGATCTAGAATCCTTCTAATTGCTCTCAATAGTTGTTGAAGATGAGGAGCATTTATCTGAATCTTCTTATTGACCCAATCAACCACCATCTTTGAGTCCCCAAATACCAGTAAGTGAGAGATATTTATGTTTATAGCCAGCTCTAGGATAGCATGAAGAGCTGCTAGTTCTTCCTTGTTGTTCGTACAATGCTTAGGAGCATACCTTACTTGAACCTTGTATTTCTCTGAGAAGTATAACACTCCTCACGAACCTCCCTGGGGAGGATCTCCTTGACTTGCTCTGTCAAAGAATTCCCAGGGAATTGCTTTATTTATTTCTGGAGGTACTAATATCCTTTTTTTGGGCTCTTTCTCCTTTGATTTGTGCTCCTTAGTCCAGTGCACCACAAGGACCATCGTTACTTCAACAGGAATCAGATTATTATTGAAGGTCACTGCATTTCCAGACTAGCATATTCCATAAGAAAAAAAAGGAAGGGAGTGCACGGAAGAGACATATCAATCTTTCCAACCACCATGTAGAGGACTTTTGTTCAAGAGAGGCCCCCACATGTGTCCCTTGAATTTTTATCTCTCTGCAAGCTTCCTTCTAGACTGTTTCTGCATAAGAACAGAGAGCAAACAAATGAGATCCAGTTTCCTCTTCCGAGTGGCATAAAACACACTAGCTTGGACCATGCCAACCTTGCTTTTTAATATTTTCCCAAGTTAAGAGCTTGTTGCTTAGAGCCAATGAGAGAGTTATTTTAACCTTAAAAGGGCCTTCACTCTTCCATACTTGTTTCCACCAATCAATTTTCTCTCCCTGATAATGCTCTAATGCCCAACTCTTACAGCCTAATTTGGTCGTAAAATCCCTGTAGCAGGGTTTTTGGTCCATAATAGTTTATCTTTTGCATCATCTTCAAGATGAATAAAACAAGATTTTAATAGGGAGACCAATTCATTCCATTCTTCCTTAAGACCCTCTTCTAGTCCTACATCCTCAGAATTCTTCCACATAGTTTCCCTTTGTAGTGTGTGAGAACAGGTCTAACTTAGATTCGAGATCCCTGAGATTTTGAGTTTTTCAATCAGGGCACCTAAAAATTTGAATCTCTCCCCCACTCCTACCCATGGATCTTCCCCTACCCGAACTTCTTTCCCATTTCTTACAGACCAAGCAATCTAGTTCCCTACTTGAGAAAATGCTAGCACCAAAGCCTTCCAGTCGATAGATCCATTCTTGTATGTTTTATCTGGTCTTCTTATCCATTCCTGGATGGAGCCATCAGGGAAATCTTTGGACACCAAGACCTTCCCCCAGTAGGAATCATGATTCTTTATTAAGCGCCACAGAGTTTTTGCAGCCAGGGATTGACATAATAGAAATGCGTTCTTTATTCCCCATCCTCCAAGTTCCTTAAGATTAGCCAACATTTTCCATTTAGCCAAAGGAATTCCTTCCGACTGTTTACTTGCTGACCATAAAAAGGAGAAAATGTTTTTCCTTAGTTTCTGCAGTATATATTTTGGGATATAAGCTATTGTATCCCAGTATACAGGTATACTCTGCAAGACTTCCTTGAGTAAAACCAATATTCCTCCCCTTGAAAAGAACTTGATGGTCAAGCACCCAATTCTGCCTTCAATCTTTTTGTATAACCACATCCAATCCTTGAACGAATAAGCATTAGGTTTAAGAAAAAAACCCTAGGTATTTGAAACCTTCTGACAGAGTCTTTACATAATAGGGAATTTTTGAGTTTAACCTGTTCCTTTCTATGTCAGAGAGACCATTCTCTGAGAGGTTGGACTTCTACACATTAATGTGCATTCATGTAGCCTTCTTATACAAGTCTAAGATCTCTTTGGCTTCGATGAGGTTCTCCCATGTTCCTTCGCTCATCATTACCACATCATCCACAAACAAATGTGGGAGAGTTATTCAGAGATTGTCACCATTGCTCCTTTATATGAACCCTCCCTCTTAGCATGGTGCATTAGTCTACTAAGTGCATTGGCTATGAGAAGGAATAAAAAGGGAGAGAGCGGGCACCCTTGTCTTAAACCTCTTGTAGACTTGAAAAAATTGGTTGGGGAGCCATTAATAAGAATTGCAAAGGATGTCGAATCTACACACCCCATTATCCAATTGATTGTTTCTGCGGACAAACCAATCAGAATCATCCATTAGAGAGAATTTGAGGTCAAAAATGGGCCTCCTAAGAGATGTACTACAAAAATATAAGATATATTAAAATATTATGAGTTAGGGGTTTTATGGGGTAGGTATATATGACAACTCACCTCCTACACTACTTTTTATGCACAATATAAATAACCATGGTTGAGTTACTTTTCTAAATTGACTATAAATAAAATTAATAAAATAAATCTAGAATGATGTGACTAAGATTCATTGTAAATTCCCAAAAATTTATTGTCCTTTAACATTTATTTGTCTTGAACTTGTAAATTAAATTAAACAAAAATGAATTTAATTTATATGCACAACTAACATATTTTTTTCATATAAATATCATTCATGAATTTAATCTATTTTAAAAGTACAAGATTTTATATATATATATATATTAGTTTGACATTATGATATTAAATACAATTGAGTGAATATATAATTTAAAATTAAAAAACATGAAAATGACAATATATTATTTTATAAAAAAATGTGAAAAGACATTTTTATGAATTATGAGTACTTTACTTGAAAATGACAATAATATTATTTTATGAGAAAGTGAATTGTGAGTACTTTACTTGAAAATAACAATAATATTATTTTATGAGAAAGTGTGAAATGACTTTTATTGTGAGTACTTCACTTTATGACTTAAAAGTACTTGTACCACTACCTTGGTTAACTATGGGTTTTCATCCACCATAGAAAATGTGACAAATAAGCATTCTTAACTCATGCAATGCCACCTCAACCATGGGGGATGATGTCATCTACTAGAATGTAATTGGTTGATTTTTATAGTACATTTTGGTCCTTTTGAGGCCCATTTTTGACTTCAAATTCTCTCTAATGAATAATCTAAGGAATTTCCAACTAACCCTATCATAATCCTTTGAAAGGTCTAACTTTAGTGCAAAGGATTTACTCTTACTTCTAATGATGGTGTGGATATCCTTCTGTATTAGAGACACTGCATCATGGATTTGGTGATTAAAAAGAAACCCAAACTGCTCCTTTGTAATAACTTCGCTTAAATTTGGCTTAAGCTGCTGCGCTATTATTTTTGCGATTATTTTATACACCACATTACAACAAGAAATTGGCCTAAAATCCTCAAAGGAGGAGGAGTTTTGTTTTTTGGGAATGAGGGCCAACAAGGTTGAATTCAGGGCTCCCAATACCTTCCCAGCTCTCTGAGACTCTTGCACTACCTTCAACAAATCTTATTTTACTAATTCAAAGAAACTTGGAAAAATTCAATAGTAAAACCATGAGGGTCCGGGCTCTTACCTTTTTGGAAGGAGTAAGGCTATTTTTTCCAGCTCTTCTTTTGTCACCTCTTCTTTCAAGGAATCATTCATTTCTTTATTTATTGGTCTTGGAAACATGCTGAGGACCATTAAAATTTCCTTGATATTACATCCTTCTGGTTCCGAGAAGACGTTTTTGAAGAACCTTTCCTTAGCCTCTACTTTTTCCTTGAAGGAATAAATCAACTCCCCATTCACATCTTTAATGGCTGAAATCGTATTTAGGTTTTTCTGTGCATTGCATGTCTATGGAAAATTTTTGTGTTGTTATCTCCTTCCTTGATCCATATGGCCCTACTTTTTAACCTAATGAGCTCCTCCTCCTTTGCTAGCAGCTCTTCTCACTTTAACTCATTTTCCCGAACCTCTTTCAATTCTTCCTCTGAGAAAATTCCAGAGTTGCTTAGGTTGTAAATCTTCTTTAAGTTTGATTCAACTTCTTTTAGCTGGTTCTGCTGGTTGGCCATGCATATCTTGGCCCATTTCTTTGTCTCCTTCTTTGTTCTTTTAATATTCTTCGCAAATTGTTTCATGAAGTAGACATTGGGGATATCTCCTAGAGGAATCCATGAATCCACTACAAGCTTTTGATAATCCTCTTCCTAGATCTAGGAAGGGTTAAACTTGAACGGAGCCACAGGCTTACATTCTGGACCTTGAATTCGTTAGAGAATTGGGAGGTGATCAGATAACCCTCCAACCTCTACCCATGTTTTCACTATTAGAGACCTCAAAAGCAGGATTTTTGAAATAAAAAATCTGTCTAACTTTTTGGAGATAGCTTGTTCCCCACCTCTATTATTCCTCCATGTTGGGGTTAGCTTCAGAGGTTGCAAGTCCACCAATTATTTAGAATCAAACATCGCAACAAAGAAGGCACTAATACTATCTTGACGGGTTGTTGCTCCCCAATTTTCTTTCTCTAAAAGAGTAAGATTCAAATCTCCTCCCAGAATCGTGTTTTTTGGCTCCAACAGTCCCGAAGAGAAGAAAGCTTCCCAAAAAACCTTCCTATTCTGATACGGGTCGTATACATTATAAAAATCAAAGGAATCTCCATATATTTTTTCCTTTAGTAATGTTTTAAGCACTATACCGTGCTTCGTCGTCGTGATTTCAAAGAACCCCTAGTTCTAGGCAGTTAGAAAACACCTCGAGTGCCCATCCAAGCTTATATACGCAAAATTCCAGTCTTTGAGCCATGACTCAAGGGATTCTTTGGCTTTCATACCATCCATCATGGTTTCCTGAAGGAGAATGATCGTAGGTTTAAGGTTAACTATCATTTTCTTGAGAGATTTTATTTTGGAGGAGCTCCCTAACCCCCTCGTGTTGAAGGAGAGTACCAGCATCAGGGAACCCTGGCCTGAGCCTTCCCTGCTCTAAGGTCCCTACTAATTTTTGCTTGTTTACCATTATTTACCTCTATCTCAGCTTTAATTTTGGCTTTCGAAATTACCGTCTTCTTATCCATGGTAACTTTTGGCACTTTGTCTAATGCCAACCCTCTGGTCGACATTTGCTCCTTTTCTGATAACATTTTCGACTGTGTGTTATATATATTTTGTTTTATCCAAGAGGGGGTGGTCCTTTATCACCTTTTGTAGGGAATCCACCTTTCCTATGACCTTATCTGGGCTATCACAAATGTCCTTATTTCTATGTGACTTACGGGTGTCACCACCTTGACTTCAGAACTCTCGACAATTGTCCATGGAGAGTTCAAATCCTGCTTCAGATTGTTTAAGGCAATGAAAGAAGGGAGAATTTTGGGAGGGGGTTCCATCTTACCAGGAGGCATACATGTTTCCATATCTTCTTAAGGTTCTCCTTGTTCACCGCCTTTTTGTTCTTCAATTGTGCTCTTCCTATCGCTCTAAACATCCTTCTTAACCCACTGTTTTTTGTATCACACCTGATTTCTTCTGGGGTTCAGGCAATCTCTTGAAATATGGCCAACCTGTCTGCAAGAAAAAAATTGGAATGGAAACTTCCAGTAATCCAGCCTTTGCCTCCACGATCTCCCGTGAAGCTCTAGCAGGATTTCTTCGAACAATCCATCATGAAATTCGAATTTGATCAAAATGTTGGCACATATTTTGTCTACTTTTTGCTCCCAGTTTCCCTCAAAAGCTGTGAACTTACCTATTTTCCTTCCTATTGCTTCCTGAATTTACTTCTTCTAGAACATCATTGGAAGACCAGGTAATATCGCCCATACTTGTTGTACATTCTATGGTTCTCTATTGGCTTCAAATTCTACCTTCCATTTTTTTAGTATCAGCCCATAGGGACCCCACTATCATGAACTATTTCGTAACTTTTGTCTTTCTTCCTCTGTCTTGACTCGAAATAGGATCCATCCGTGGGATAGGATATGGAAGACTGGTAATTGTTGCATATGGGGGATCCAATTCTCTTCCATCCACCTACATAGTGCAACCTTGCCCATAGTTTTCCCACAGAACTGTCCTACCAAATCTTGGGACAGATAATCAGGTTATTCTGTTATCGCTATTTCCTTATCTACTGTTAATGAGGTCAAGGTTTTCTTTGCTTTGGCTCCTGTTCACCTCATGCTTTTATGATCACCACTTTTCTTGTTCATTAATAAGGAATTGTCCTTCGTGCTTGGAAACCTGAGCTTCAACGTTTCAAGCGTGGAAGGTGACCTCACTTCTTGTTGAGAATTCACCAACTTTGATGAATACATGAAGATTGGTACTCCCAACGAGTTGGAATCATAGTCCACCTCATCTATCATCATTATGGCCGTTGTTTCCTGTAGGTTAAATTTTTTAAGAAAAATGAAAAAAATCTTTTGTCTTTCTTGCTCCTTTGCCAATCTTGCCTCGCACTGTTACCCTTACTGTAGAGATACCCTCCCTCCATATATGTATATATGTATATATGTATATATATGTATATATATATGTATATATGTATATATGTATATATATGTATATATATATATGTATTATATCTATATATGTATATACATATGTGTATATATGTATATATATGTATATACATATGTATATATATGTAGATATACATCTATATATATATACATATACATCTATATATACATATATATACATATACATATACATATACATATACATACATATACATATACACACACACACACACACACACACACACACACACACACACACACATATATATATATTGAGAGAGAGAGTTAATAAAAATAATTTTGAAGGGTAAATATGTATCGCTTAACTATCTAAAATATTTCAAAGATCCAATGAAGGTTATAAGCATCTACCTTAATTCCAAATATATTATCCTACCAAAGGTATCAAATTCCTATAGGCACAAACCTTTCCTTAAACTGTTGCACTCTAAAAAGGGTTTGCACCTAGAGGGATTTGATCCCTCTTGGCACATCACAAATCCGAAGTTAAAATGAATCTACACTAGTTTAATGAAAATTTGACATATCTATAAACAAGTCTACAATAAAATATAAATTTTTTTAAAAAATCCAAATTATTTATAAAATTATAGTAAGTAAGTACATCTTGAGTGGGTCTAATGGTTAAGAACACGTGTTTCTTCTTCAGAGGCCATAAGTTCAAATCTAGAGAGAGGGAGGATATGTACACTTTCATAGATTTTAGTAATCAAATATATGGTACTCGAGAAAGTAGAAAAGTTTATACTGTAAAATTTTACATGAGAAAATGATTATATATGTATGTAAAATCATCTTATTCAAAATTTTATTCAAGACTATACTAATGAATTATTTTGATTATGGTTAGATGTTTTAGTGAATTAATTTTAGGGGGAAAGAGTCCACTATGAGAATATGATTAGTTTTTGGGTTGGAAAGTAGTGAGAGTCCTAGCATGTTAGGGGTTTCTACACTATCAATAAATAGTTTTTAAAATTCTATAATCAAGGAGATTGTAAGTTACATAATTATTAAGAAATGTGGGTCATATGCTTTTGGTAATATATTAGTTATGTTCTCTTGTTGGATTGAGAAGTTAAAAAATGGAGTGAGAAAGATATGAAAGCTATAGAGTATTTCACTAAAATGTTGGCACATAGATTACTTATTAACGTATATACATTTTACCTTTTAGAAAAATGGTTTAAATTTTTGTTGATTGCCTCTTACTTGTCGTTTGAGGTGAGAAAACGCACATAATTTTGTGAAGTTTACTTCAACGATATTCTGAAAATGAAAAAAATGTTGTGCGAATTTTGTTTGCACAACTATACAATGCCATGGCTCTTTAGTTGTCCACTTAATCCTTATATGGGGGGTGTACAACTTAGATCTTATTTTCCCCGAGTACAAAATGATGAGGAGTAGACTTGAGGAAATGCATAAGTTTAAAGTTGAGGATTAAAAGGTTGAGTAACTGGTGTGAATTCTATTTTCATAATTATGCATTTCCACAACTCTTTAGGAGGTTTGATTATGTGTTTATGGCCTATTAATAAACCTCTTCTTGTATTTGATTTCTGAGTAATAAAAGTAATTTGAATTGTTGTAAGTGTCTGAAACATGAGTTATAGTATGTATTCTTAAGGAAGAGCATAGTCCTATAGGTGTGACCTAATGGAGGATTATGCAATTGTTCCAGAACCATTCATAAAATAAATTATAAATCTTGTAAGAGTTACATGCACGACTATACCATTGCTACATTAACCATTGAATTTGTTTTTTCAACATTTCATTTTGTTTATTTTTTCTTTGTTCTTGTCTCCAAATAGAAGTGGATTTTTTTATTATCAAATGATCAATAAATCTTTATGCAACACAACCACTAGCAAATCATAAAATACAATTGAAGAAATATACAAAGATCACAACAAAAAAGGTAAAATTAGTTCCATTATTTTGAAATTCTCTTATACCATCTAGCATTTCTTGTAACAAAAGAAGTAAACAAAACTAAATATGTCAAAGATGTTATTCAAAAGCTGTGTACGCATCAAGCATAGATTGAAACACTAATATCTTCCCTTGTTTATGCCTTCAATTTTTTGGCTATTGCACATTTAAACATACAACACTGCAATCAATGTTGCTTTTGAAGGTGATGTCTTGGTATTATATGGACTTGCAAAAACAAGAATCTAAATTCACCTGCTTAAGCACAATTGGTTCATGCTGACTTAGTTTATAGAGGTGTCCAAATGACAATAATAGTGAATATTAATGATAATTTAGTCTCTCATTTTGTTGACCACTTCTCTCCTAGTACCAACAATCAAATCAAATTTTACAATTAAAAAAAAGGATATATGACAGAGGAGATGAAAAATGTTGCATTTTTCTACATGATAAACTACTATTGAAAACATAGAACACGTTTGCAAAGAGCAAACTTCCACTAGATAACATTGTAATTGGATTGTTGACATTAAACATTCCATACTCTATTGGATTTGTTGCATCAGTAGTCAATGGATGCCACCAAAACAATAGAAAATATGAACTAATCATCAACGATGGAGAAATAATAAATGTCAATGGAATTATAAGTCTCATTTCTTTTAAATCAACATGTTAATTTTTTCATCCACTTACAATTTTTTTTCTTTGTCACTTTTGAAACATACAAATAACTTTCATGCCTTTTAATTCTTAGACAAAAATCAATAGCAATCTCAAATATGTTGCAGTTACAAATGAAGGATAGTTACAGAGACCTTTTCTTGCAAATACAACAAGAGCTAGCATCCAACATTACATCATTGTACTTGTTTAAGAATATCGTTAGAAATTGTCCAAGAGGAAACTAGACCATAATATTTTCTTTAGTAACATTGGTTGATGCTCTTAATCATTACTTTTCAAAGGAAAACTTTCTCTCTATTGTCCAATCAAAGACTTAGGTAGTTATCCACCTTCAATTTCCTTTCACGATTTTTTCTCATCTGCTCATAGAATTTTTGTTTCCGCTCTTGTTACTCTTTTTTCAAACAAACTAAACCATACAATTGATACACTTTTATGTGCAAGGTATACTGAATCAAAAAATGTATTCACGTCTCCATTTCAATGACTTCATAAGAGATGTGAACAACCAATGACACGTAAATCATTGCGTTGCACATCTTGCAAGCAAACAACAACGTGCAAATCTGAACATAGCATCAAATGCACTTTGGAGACATAAAACAAATAGAATGCATCTTAAACAACCCACAACTTCAATAATGTCATATAACAATAGCTGCAATTTCTTATGAAGATTACACAAGCAATGTTTCATCCATGGTTTTCCATTTGCACAGACTGTGCCAAAAGGCTTGTTCACATTGATAGTAGATAATAGTGTTACTAACATCAAGAATCTACAATAATCACAATTTAAGTTGCAACTAAGGAATCTTTGTTCACTTTTTCTTGTTTGGTCAAATCATTACAAAACTGTTTATGATGTGATTAACATCAAAACCTAGTTTAGCATTCACCAAGATTTTGAATACAGTTAAACATTTGCTTTTCAATGTTGCGATATACATCCTCTTTTATCTTATATATTTAACATTCGAGGTGCAATGCATAGATAAGCATGGTAATGTTTCTCACTATATGACAAGATAAATTTATCTGCTATTATAATTTCATTCAAAATATTTATTATAAAAAATAAAAATAAAAATTGTATTTTAAATAATTTTAATAATCACTTGCATATTATTTCCATATTTATATAAAAATTATTTATTTTGAAGTCTTAAAATGATAGTTTTTTGGGTTATGCTTTTACGTACACATTAAAATTATTATTTATATTAATAATTTAATAATAATTAAAATGTATCATAAAATAAAACTTTAAAAATGTACAACAATCTCAAAAATGTCTATAAAAAACAAGTTAAAAAAATTGGAATAAAAATAAATAAATGAAGATAGATATGGAGGGTCATAGTTTTGTGAGTACTTATGAGAAAAAAATGAAATATATATATATATATATATAATTTGAAAAAAAAATACCATATAAAATCTCATGCACGATAAAAAAATTTGTTTCATTACACGATTATCTAATTCTTAATGAATTTATAGATTTGTGAACAATTAATTTTAGTTCATTAACTTCATCGCAGTAAAACACATTACTATGCTTTTACATGTTGTACTTGCAAAATTATTAATTTGAAATTGTTTTATACTATTGTTTTAACAATAGAGGTTTTAGGTTTGAAAATTCTTTAGATTAAGAGAAGTATTTAGGTAAAATGCATACCGTATTTTTAAATTGTATTCGAACTAGGCACTACTTGTTATGAAATATGTTTTCAACATATTAAATAATGACATGAATATTTTATTTTCCATTTATTTTATTAAAAGTCATTCAAATCTTGACAAATATATCTATCTATTCAAATAGTATTTATCTGTTCGAATCTATTTATAATGATGGGTGTGTGTTCAAATTCTATCTATTCAACATTTTCTTACGTAGAATTATAGAGAGAACATTGAATTGCATATCCTAAAATTATAGGTAAACTAGAAATTGTTAGCAGCTTCTAGGCAATGGCACTGGGGACATTATAGGTAAACTAGAAATTGTTAGCAGCTTCTAGGCAATGGCACTGGGGACATTTGGGACATTTCCACCTCGTGCTATTGCTTAATTTATATATTTAATTTCGAATAAATTATAAGAATGATTTACTCTTCAAACCTTTTATTAGGAATTTATTAAAATCAAATTAATAAATTTATGATTAGCTCTTCAATCTTTTTTAAGTATTTATTAAAATCATAATAATCTATTTTCATTTTAATTTATTGTCTCTAAAAATTAAGGTGTCTTTTCTAACTTGAATTGAAAAGAATTGTGATGCTCAACCTATGTGGCCATCCCATCATATGATTGCTCATTATAATAATAATAAATCTAATTTTAAGGTCACAACATAGCCATGCACCAAATTGGTGTATGAGACCCCGTTGTTTATGGGACAAGCAACCATGGAAAATTTTAAGAACCTTCCCGCTTAAATTTCCATATATAATAAATGGGTGAATCCCCAAAACATATAGGAAAATAGGAAGCCTATTTCATCAATGTTATATTATGTATATATAATTTTTTGACAAATCTCTCATTGAATTATATAATCTTGTAAAATCTTGACAAATCTTTAGCTAAATTATAAAACCTTGTAAAATTTTGGTGAATCTTTCATTAAATTATAAAACCTTGTAAAGTATTAGCGAATCTTTTATTAAATTATAAAATACTGTGAAGACTTGGTGATTTTTTTGATAAAGTATAAAACCATATATATTAATAGGAAAACATATACAAAAAATACTAAATAGGATATAAATCTTAATAAATAATCACATATCAAGCCCTCTTTTGGTGGTAGTTTGGTACCTTACTCTAACTATCATAGTACATAAAAATTCACCATACTCTATGGATATTCTTGGGAAACAATAATGAAAATTTTCATCACCACGACAAACAGAATCAATATTAATATGAAGGCCCACCAACACCTTGATCCTGATTTAGATTTCCATGTTATTACAAGGGTCCACCAACACCTCAATTATGCACACACCTTACCAAATTAGAGGGTTAAAAACTCTAAATGTGTATTGTTTATTTCAATGCAATTGGAACTATTCTAAAAAATAATTGCCACTCTATATGTAATGCAAATGTGTGTTTCAAGTTGGTCAACAAATATTTATCCAATTAAATATTATCCACATGCTTCCAAACTTAATTAAAACCCAACCCCACTATGCATGATATATTTTTATGCAAAAATAATAATAAAAATGTAGGTCACTCAGAATGTGGTGATGTTAAGACATTGGTTCAAGTCTTTAAATCCATGAAAGGAAAGATGGAAAACTATGATAGATATAGTACAAGAGTGATGAGGAAGATTGAACTAACCACAAAATACAATGTCAATCCTACAAAAATCCATTAAGAACCATAAAATTCAATAAACAAAATAAGCAACATATCAAAATACTTGACAATGCCCAAAGAAAAAGAAGCAACAAAGATAGTGGGATTCTAAGTTGCTCCACCCATGGCTCGTCCCAGAAAGAAGAACATAAACACAAGTAGAAACAAAATGGAAGTTGTTACTACAAGCATCATGGTCCCCTACACACCCAAATATGCAGTTTTGAAGGAATTTCCATCCCCTAAGCATGAAACCCCAAATACCCACAAAAACACTATTTCCACATTATTGATTGTGTGTTTCACAATCTCCATGTTTCTTTGGGAATATTTGGACCCGAGGTGATGGCATTTTGAACTCTCCTAGATACAAATGGGTCACTATAAGACTTGATAGTAAATATCAACTTCCTTTATCATGTGGACTTTAAGCAACTTGCAAAATGAGATTCAACCCATAAAATATGGACTAATGTAACTCTGGCTTCGATTTCCATGATCGATAGAGGGCGAAAGATCCCTAGCAACATTCATTTTTGGAATTCAAGGGTGAATGGGAGCTTCCTAGTGATCTCCCTGGGTGAACTGAGGTTTAAATCAGTTTTTAGAGGGGCGAAATTGTTTTATCTTCACACCACTTTCTAAATTCGATGGGGCTAACCACCTATTCATTAAAAAGAAATAAATAAAATGTGGGCTAATCATACCTAACGGATGTTTAATAAAAAATATCCCATTAAAAATTTAAAACCCCTAAATTTAGCCCATGGGCTAAGATTAACCCCTAAAATTTTCCATGCAAGCAAACCCCTTGGCGCAGTGATTTGAATGCTAAAGTCTATGAAGATGTACATGTACCCTATCCCCCTTTGTAGTTGAAATCGTGACTTCCTAAGAGTAAACACATGCTCTTAACCGTTAGACACGTTGAACTTATATGAAATCTTATTAATGATTGGAAGAAGAGGAATTTAAACCATATTTTGCTAAAATACATATTCAAACATTTTCTATATATTGAAGCACACAAATCTAGATCCATCTTAATTAAGAATATTTTAAACACCTAAAGATTTACATCTCATCTTTTATCCTTCTCACTATTTAATAAATCTGAAGTAAAAAGATTTTATCCCTTGGAATTTGTCAATCAAAACCATTGTAATTTATAAGAGTATTAGGATACTATCACTTCTTCAATTCATCTAGCTCTATTGTTCTAACTATAACTTGCAAAGATTTCGTTTTCAGATAACACATATGCCTAATCATCTAGTTTCCTAAAACTCTCCTAAAAATACGGTGTAATCACCTCAATTTCGTTCATCCATGACATTCGAGTGACTATATCTAAAATGTCACCAACTCATATATAAGTCAAATAATGCAATGTATATGAGAAATACATGTTATTTGTACTCATTTAAGAAATACAAAGTTCTCATATCTTTGCTTTATAGATTCATGTTGCATGTTGATGCATCACTCACACTAATCACATAAATTTTTTAAAATCTTATGATCCACGTGAAGCCAAAAGAATAAGTTTTTCATGGTGCATTAATGCACAAAAGATTTCTTATTCATCTCAAGGGTGTACGCATACCAAAGAGGAACTCTCTAATCGCGTCCTTCATCCCATAGATTTCCTTAATTACTCACCTAACATGAGGAATCTAGCTCATGGAGGAAGTGGGTTCACATTGTCATGAACTAGTTCTTGGAGGGTTCCAAATTTCTAAAAAAAAAAAAGAAATTGTGATACATTATGGAGGAGGAATTCAATGCAAAGTTATGGTGAAGGAAAGAGAAGGAAACCACAACCCTTCCTCTCTCATTTCTTCCTTCTTGAACTTTGGCTTGCTTTTTTGTCTTTCATCAAATGTACATGTTGACCATATACATTGGAGTTAAAGAGTAAGCATTCAAAGAGGAAAAAAATCCTCTTAATGACAACTTTGGAGCCCATCCTCTTCTAGTTACTATCATCAAGAAAATATTTTACGGTTATTGCCTTTCCATAAATAATAATATGAGTATTGTTGATTCTCCCAAAAATTTGTAATTTAAATGGTGTTTAGTTATTGAATTCATAGTTTAATTATGCCAATGCTTTCTTCTTGCTTATAGATGTTATTGCATTTACTCTTATTCTTGTCCTACACTCATATTTTTCTATTGATAGCTTAACAACATTTTACTAGAGGGATTTTGCTCAGCTTGTAGCAAAACCCCAAATAGAGATTTACAACTCCACTTTCATTTTAGATCTATATATTACATTGTTTGCATCAAAACTCCAAATAGAGATTTGCAACTCCGCTTTCATGTTAGCTCATTATATCTATATATTACATTGTTTCTCTTGTTACCTTTAACTTCAAGTGGTTTTGCAGGATCAATTTATCTATGTAATATCCTTAATCACTAGGAGGTAGAGGATGAATCTTCAAATCAATATTTGAATCTCAATGTTACATGTGTTTGTTAGTCTCTACTCCAATTGAGTGGTATTTGTTTTAATTCATGTTTTGTATTGTTTATGCAAGTTAGCCTTTACCTAATCCACATCTATTTTCACATAGAGAGTCAAAGACTCATTTGTTAATTTTATAATTTACATTTCTCCATGTTTTGTACTGTTTATGCAAGTTAGCCTTTACCTAATCCACATCACTTTTCACATAGAGAGTCAAAGACTCATTTGTTAATTTTATAATTTACATTTCTCCACACATTAAGGAAATACCTAAGCAAGGAATGAACTCCTTGTTTTAAAATACCCATCACTTGCAATCATTTTCCTTTAAGCAATTTCATTTTGGCATCTTAGTTCTAGCATTTACTTCAGGTTTTGTTGTTTGTGCTATCTCTTAATATTCACATGAATGAAGGACCTAAAGATCCTTCTCTACCCAAGTATGTTGCTTCTCTTATGCTCATAAGAGATATTTGTAAATAAGAAATAATTAAAAGTGTGAAATACATTTGAATTCACATTCTCGGTTTGTTATTTAATTGCTCACATCTATTACAATCATAATAAGGTAAATAACGAACCCATGGTTTATATATTTATCTTTGTATATTTCTTAATTACTACAATTTATTTTCATTGGAATCTCAATTGAAAGTTATTAATAACACTTGTGCACACACATGAAGAACCTACAAACCCTTGTATAACCAAGTATGCTCTTTGCCTTATTCTCATAAGTAATATTGACAAATTACAAAAGGATATAAATGTGAAATATTTCCTTTGTCACACCTTAAATAATAAAAAATATTGATTAGTCCATGACACTAGCTTAGACCCCTAAAAAGCAATCAATTTAATCATCTAACTAACTTGATTCCTCCATTGAGGTCGCAAAAATAATTTATTGTCTAACTTTTAGGATTTAGGGGATAGGAATCCAAATAACTCTCTATGATCATTTCTCATTTGAATTGTTTTCCTAAGGAGCTTTAATTTCCTTTCTATCAAATGTGCAAAACCAATTCAAGGGACACAGTCTCGAGTGTCTATGCTAAGGTCAAAGTTGGTAGTTAATCTATCCACCCAGCTCTTTTAAACTATGTTTAAATCCCTTAACTATTGGAGACTCAATACCTTGTCCATATTCAATGAAGAGGTATCTTAGAGACCAAAACCTAGGATTATCACTATCTTACTTCCATGGGTTGTGGAAGAACCTAAGACAAATAATTGTGATTTTCTTACAGTTTCCCCAAGGATACTTCACTATAAATGTCTCTTTCACACATTCACTTGCCATCTTTTGTGGATTTAATCATCATTAGTTGATATATTTTGGTAGGCCTAGTTACAATTTGAGTGGAATGTTGCTACAATCATAGGGACAATTTTTTACATTTCAAAACATCATGCAATAAACCTACTGTTATCCCTAAAGTTGAACCTAGACTACTGGGGTTAAAGCTCAGAGAAATCTTTAAAGATAATTCAATATTATAAAATCAAAATAAAAACAAAATTGGTATGTAATCAAAAGATACAGGGAAATCAAATAACCATCATAGAGTTGTATGCCATAAAATAAAATACAAAATTCAATAACAGGAGGAGTACGAGCATGAATTTATGGAATGAACTTAGATCTGTCACATAATGTTAAATGGTAACTGTACTTTATCATAAGAATCATGTAATGGATTTAAATTGACCATACACAGGATAAATCATAAAAAATACAATTCATAAAAAAGAACAGGACAAGATCATAACCATAATCATATCAAAGTAAGTCCTGTATTAAAGATGCAAAGAGTTTTATGTCTTACAGTACATATCAAAACTGGATTCCCATCTCCGATTGCCACCCCTTTCTCATCTAGCTACTACTCCTTATATACAAAACTTCTGAGTTTTTGAAATAATCATCAGATCCTATTTTTATGGATCAAACTTCTTCAAAAATAGAAAAGTCGATCTTCTAATACAGTCTTAATACAAGTATAATACAAATAGAAATAAAAATAGACATCTGTCAAACCCTAATTGCTTTCAAAACTAACTATCATCCTAAGTCTAAAGACTCTTAGAAGCTTATGCTAAAACAATCAGATCACTTAAAACTTGGGATCTCTTTTGCAATCTGGAAAATTCAACATCCTTATTCTCCATTTGATTGTGCGCCTTTTTACTCTGGGTCTTCATCTGTTCATATTGATTTTGGATAGCTCTCTTCTCTTTCAAGATGTCTTTAGATATTGAAAGTAGCTTTCGGTAATCGACTTCTTTTTCCTCCAAGTCCTCTCGTAACCTTTAATTTGTAGTCATTAACTTTTCATTGATACTCTGCAAAACTTAGTTTGCTCCTTATATGTATGTAGAGATTTTTTAATATAGTTCAATTCTGGATCTATTTCAATAGCCTTTTCTTTCATAAGAACTTCATCTTCTTGTGGAGATTTTGAGACTGAACAGTCTTCATAATACACCTGTTTACTTGTGCAAAATATTTCAGGTATAGATCCTGCAACACCTTGAATATCAATGAAATTTTCATTTTCTAAACAGTATTGATCCTTGGATGCATGTATAGTTTCTTCACTGAAAGAATCATTTACCATTACAAGCTCTCCATAGTCTTCATTTCTATTCCTTGGAATATGCACTAATTCCATTTCGGCCTGCATCTTACTCCTTAGCCTAGTCCTAGGCTTTAAACTAATGCCTTCTGGATTCAAAACCTGAACTTGTTCTTCTTTCTTTGAAGTTATATTTTTTAGAACCATACTCAACGTTTCAGGGTTTTAATCTGTAACTAAAGCTTCAGGAAACAAGTTATTTATTTGGTTTGGCTTTTCTACAAAACCCTTTCCTTCTGTTGCAATATGCTCAGTCTGTTCTTCATGATTTTTCGTTTGATGGTTCAAGTCCTTTGCTACCCTTTTCCCATTTTCTTTGATCTTTTCTTCAAACCCTAACTCTGACAAAAAACATTTCCAACTTCGTCCTTCTTTATTCAATTGTGAAATCAACAACAATTTGATCAAAGCCTAGTGGTACATAGAACGAGCAGTGTGTTATGGATGGGCTTAAACCCATGTGACCATCTTTTGTAGGCTTTTTAACAGATAAAATGGGAGATTAAGTTTTAAACTTCCATTGAGATGCATTAACAACCTCAAATGACATTTGAGGATTCTATCTTACCGACCTTCACAAGTGATATAATTTTGAACCATTTCCAAAGGAATTTGCCAATTGGGTTTTATCTTACTTACATGAATACCATTCTTCCAGTCAACCTTCTCAAAATCTGGAAACAAGAACTCACCATAATTGCCCTGAAAATCCCGCTGCTTAAACCACCTTTCTCCTTGTTTTGGAACCCCTATTGCTTCTGCAATAGATTCTTCATTCACCATAGCCTTCAAATTCTTGAGCTGAACCACTCCTTCTTTGTAATTTTTTATGAAGGCCCAAGTCACCTGTGTATTATAACCCTGCAACTTTTCATAGAAGGAAAACCAACCCGCATTTCTCATTAACTGAGTTGATCTTGGAAATTGCATTATCCATTGTGTATTATCAGGTTCCAGTCTACAAATCAAACCCCCTGGTCTTCTTTTCACCAAAATATCTGTGTCTTCCTCTATTGTTACCTTCGGCATTCTGCAAATTTTTCACAATACAAACTACACAGACCTAATGAAATTCGAAATAGTAGCATAAAACAGGTTTAATGTAATATGGATTATGTCACTGTCAACACTGTCAATACTGGTACAATTGTCCATCATATCAAATGCCTCGACTTCATACAAAGAACACTTGTGAAAGCAAATGCGTGCCACGATCAACAAGTTCATTCATCATTTAGACATGCCTTCAAGGAATAATGATAATGCTTTAAACCATAGTACCAACCCTGTAAAGTGTACAATATTTACCATGTGTTTAATATATCCATATACTTTTGTTCCATTATCAAGTTTTAAAATGATATCATGAATAAAACCATCTGACAACGATGCAATATTTTTCTTTCTAAGAAATGCTGCCAGTTTATATAACCCATTTTATACTTGATTTTATCATAAAATCTCTTGCTCTAATACAAGCCCATAACTTTAAACAATAAATGATTTGAGCCTTCAAAAAGAAATCACAATAAAACATAGAAATCATGACACACAAGGGTATAAAAAAAAATAAGGTAATACTAAAGTTATGAACTCAAATAAAGAAAAATCTAAAAACCCTAGGATAAAAAATGAGAAACAAGCATAGAGATAACACCAACCTTAGAGCTTCAAATTGTTGTTTATTAAAATACACTTATTAAATATTGTGGCACCACCTATGCATTGATTTTATATTAGGCACATTTAGTTTGAGTTTTAAAGCATTTTTTTGTATAACATTACCTAAATACCTATCACCTTTTAGCCTATGAAAATTTAAATAGATAGAAAACATCGTAGACTCCTATGCAACTACACATTCTATTAAGCTTCACCGCCTCCCTTTTTTATTAGGAGGGTTCTTTCTCTTTTCATTTCTCTCACAAGGTTGGTGGATCTCCCTTACCCAATCTAGGTTCATCCTTCCTAGGATCATCTTCTACTAGCTTGTTGTAATGTAACTAGGGAGGATACTAGTGTCACCTAGAGAGCCACCCAAGGGGAATAATTTATGTAATGTGGCCATAAATAATGAAATAAGTCCCACTTGGTAATATGCGGTAATAAATATCCCCGCTAGGTAGGTAGAGGGAATAATCAAACAATAAGGGGTAGTTGTAATAAACACCATTGTATATTCATGATAAAGTATGTATGCATAGGAATACCATTGTATTGAGATAAGTTTAAACTTAAGTATTGTATTGTATTGTATTGTAGAAAGCATGGTTTATGGAGTGGTTCCTTCCATAAGGAATATTTCATGGTGTTAACGTAACTTAAAGGTCCACTCTAAATTATCATGCTATTTATAAGGTTTTATATTTGATGTTTTATCCTTTTTATACCAACGTTTACTAAAAGTGGTATCATAGCTCTTTCTTGGGAAAGAAAGTGGAATTTTTATTTTATTTTTAGTAGTTTTTTCAATGTAAAATTAGGGTTGTGACACTTAAATCCATTTCTATAGATTTTTGTACATATTTTAGGTTCTCTTGAAAAAACTACACAATTTCAAAAACAAATATTTCAAATCAAAGTATGAGAAGTGGAGATATAGTTGATTTAAAATCTAATAGTTCAGGTTCTTTTTCAAGTGAAGAACATGAGTATTGCAAAGCATGTATCTTTTAACAGAATGCTCATTTTTTCACCAAAGAAATGCCAATAGATGCAAAGTGGTCATGGCATTTCCTAATTATGGTCATAATATAGGTTTTGTTCAATATTGATGGAGTTATGATTATTTTAAATTTGTGGCCTCAAAGCCCTAGTTGCATAACATACCTCTGCTGAATATTAAGTTATCTATTCAATACTCGATTTTTATTTTCAAGTTATGGAAAGCAAGATGTAATTTATAGGAGAATTTGATGGGAATATTATCAAAGAATACATGAATCAAATAAAGTTCTTATAGAAAAAGCATTGGAGAACTTGGCTAAAAATTTATTTAAAAAATATATATTTCCATATGGTAGGATTTGATTAACTCTAGGAAGGTGAAGGCACTTTTATATGAAGCATATGAATTTTTTTTTGACATGTGGTCTCATGCCGTGAAAAAGGACCTAAACATTTCCATGTGCCCCAAATTGGTTGTATAGACTCCCAAATACATGTTTTTTACCATATAGAATATCCTCATCCCCCCTCATTCTCACATGGATTTGTGTCAGATTGTTCGCAAAGGTCTCCCACTAATTAGTACCTTTCCCAACCAAACCAACACTCTTGATCAACACTCTTGCTACCATAAGCTTGTTCTATGTGGATCTACTAGAGCTAATGTGAAAATAATCTAATTATGAAGTGATATTATTAGTTATTTAGAGATGCTAAATAGATTCCTGTAGTCGTTCAGAGGGTTAGACACTAATCTAATCCTTTAGACAATCCAAAATTTCCATGGCAACCAAGTCCTAACCAATGAGAAGGATAGTACCAATGGTTTCCATATTAATCAATTATTAGCGACCGTGTTATTATTTTTGAGCTAGTCCACCAATATAATAGGTTCTATATATTTATGTAGAGTAACCGACTTCCAAAGTCCTTCATAGTTTATAAACCTCCATAAGGTGTTAGTTTCTAAAGACTTCACAAAGAAATGCATATTCTTAAAACTCCATCTACCATATTCTTTTGGATTAGCTATGTTAGTTTAATCAACATGATCCCTTAATCCTTCTCCTTTCCCTGTACCCACAAAAATTTGAAAAAATTAGTCCTTATCTTTCCCAAAACCCCTTTTGGATTATATGACAGGGAATGCCAATTTACTAGCTTTGCCTCCAAAATTGATTTTACTAAATTCAACCTTAACCCAAAGAAAATCCATATGATGCACAAATTCCCTATCTTAGATTCAATCTTCTCTATCGACTAGAACCAATCTGGTTTCCCTTAATCATTAAGTTTTATGAGAAAACCTAAGTATTTCAAACCATCCTTACACTCTTTGAGTTCGAAAGTGAAATCTTGTAACATCTCCAACTTTATATTCTCTTCTATTTCATTAAATGAAATTGCATATTTTTTAGTATTGTTTTCCTTACCTAAGGTAGTATAATAGATACCTGGGCCTAATTTAAACTTTCTATCATCTATTATGGACCCATTACAATATAAAAGCTTGTCATTTGTGGTTTTTCCCATGTTAATTATAGTATTGTATTTTTTCCTTTTTGCTTCCATTAAAACCTTACTAACACCTTCTCTTGCAATAAGAAACAATATAATGCTACCCCCTCCGCAAGTTTTCTCCTTGATATCAAAACCATAACTAATGATGTGTCAAAGAATTGTAGAAATGTGTGTTGTTTAGTCCCCAAATTTCACTTAGTTATCAACCTGGGGAGCGTAAGCTTGTGAAGCATTGTGCATAGAAAATGCAAACTGCAAGATTTGAAATGTTGTTGAATGAACTTTGTCTTGATGGTTCTACGTATTGATAACATAAATGTTGCCATTTATGATCAGCTAATGGTGGGGGTATTTTGTAGCATGAGTCACCTTTAACATATCTTTCCCATTCAGTATTTCGACTCAATGTTATGCAATGCCTTTACTTTCTTGAATTGAAATATAATTTCTGGAAAGTACTTTTTTTTTTGTAAGCTATGGAGGTTTGTATTGCTGAATAAAACGAGATTACACAAAATCAAAGTTTCAAATGGTTTGTAGTCTTCCACTAGGGAAACCAAACCACTTGTTAAAAAAGATTTTGCATGTCTGAACAATACTAATTTCTTAGTATAAAAAAAACTTTACATAAGACTAATATTATTCTGGACAGAACTATGATTTAAAGTAAGAGATTAGTGAGAGATCCAATTAAGCAACGTGTTCATCATCTGGAACATTGATTGGTGGTGATATCTCTTCTCCCATAGGTTGGGATTATTTTTCCGCAAACTCCAAACTTATAGTGGGCTTCATCCAGATATTCAATTTTACCTCCATCATGTTGTTATGCTTTAAGATCCTTTTGTTATGCTTCTGAATCTCGTCCATCTCTAGAAGGAATTCATTTCTCTGCTCTTTGGTGTCCATTAGTACCTGACCTAGCAGACTCTTGATTCGCTAATATAAAGCAACAATATTGAAGTGATTTGTGTCCCTGGCTCTAGTTTCCCTAGATCAGGAACCCAAGGCCCCATGCTTTCCTCAATTTCTCTCTGTTGTGTACAATATTCTTCGATCTTCACCCATTCCTCCACAACCTTTGTTTCTCTCTAAATCCAGGTAGTAATTTATCTCATGTGGGATTTTTTTAATTATTTAACCTTGATATGGAATCATAATAGTCCTTTCATCCCCCTCCCTAACCAATCCCTTTGTCCAAGAGCATTAATGACCATGGCTCGGGGATTATAGTTAACGAAAAGAAACAAGTAATGGAATCTAAATAGGGGTGGATGGAGGAGGGTAGTGGAACAGGGACAAATAAGGGTAGAGAAGGTCAAATGGAGACAGATAAGAGTAGGATGAAATGGGTATCTAGGATAGTAGCGAAGGGAGGGTATTTGAAGAAGCAGAGGGGTGGAGCCAAGCTAAATAAATTAGAAACCTCAGGGGAAATTGTATGACTAGGAACTAAAAAGAAATTCCCTTATGGAGCAGTGAAATCAGGGCATTCCAGACCAAACCAAAAACAAGAAGTAGAAAAATTCCTTGGGATAGGATGAAAACCAAAGCATAAACTATGAGTTAAGAATCCTAACCAAAATCGAAGCTTGAGGGATCGGTCGAGGCTTGTCAACAATAAATCCTCCCCGTTATTTTTGAATTTGGCTTCCATAAATTAGTTCAAATCATCGAGGACATGTAGATATATGCCTATAACAACCATGAATACTGATGAGATTAACCGCAAGTCAGTCAGATCATGATTCAACATGTTCATCATGCAAAGGTGGTATGCCAGTAAGAATAACGATCTCCTGTGAGGTGAAGGCCATCTTAAGAGCCTTGTGTTGAGGATGAGATACTGGTCCCCCTAAATGTCCTTCCTTTTCTGGCCCTGAGGTGGCCTCAAGGAATGTTGTCATCCCCAATACCCGATTCAAGTGTAGAAAGTAAATTTAATCTAATGAAGAAAACAAATTGATTCCTCGACCAACCACAATATAATAGCATGCTAAAAGAGGAATCCTACACTACCCAAAGCAAGAAATATATTTATATGGTGTGCCACTCAAATCCATATACAAATTCAATTGTAGAATAAAATAGAAATACCAACAAATACAAAAACCCATTTGAAAGAAAGATACAACTATAAATAAATCAAAAGTAACTATGAATTTAATATATGGCCAAAGGATATTCAATTGTTGGTTACTTCATTCCATGCCCTTACTCTAAAGCAAGCAAGGGGTTGAATCACTCAAGAAAAAATTATATTTGCAACAAGTAATTGGAAATAATAGATCTTATCCTAGGTTAATTGAAAATTTCAAAATTAAAATGTCGAAATCAGGGAAAACTAATCCAGCTCTTGTTGGTTTGATTGTTAGCCTATCCTATGTCACAAAAATGAATTTAAATACAAAATGAGCTCAAAGATATCTTGAAATGGACCCCAACAAATTTGTGTCTCTCTCCAATAACATTCCTACCTATCAAAAATATGTTTTTGGCCATTGTGAATAATCTGAGAAGTGGCCGATTTATTTGAGTTCTACAATTGCTTGACTTACTAATGGCTTCCGTGAACTATTTACCATAATTCTTCCTTTGCCATGTGGTGAAAGGCACATTCCAAATCCTCTTAATGATGAACTACAAGATTCTATAATTACTCTTGCCTTTATTACGCATGCCACAACACAATCCATAATTTGAAATGGTTGTGAGTTCTACAACACATACATATATAATTCGCGAGCATGAATTCACTAGCAACATTTGGCAAGAAACTATAAAATCAGATCTGTTAATAGAAAAAAAAATTGTCAACATGAATTCACCAACAACATGAAAATGACAATCTACCTCATTTCTCAACTCATGTGAACACATCTATAACTAATAATAATAACAATAACAATAACAATAATTTAGTTTTAAGGTCACAACATAGCCAACCACCAAATTGGTGTTAACAAGGGACCCCCTCTATGTAGTGATTTGACTATTAAAATCTATGGAGATGTACATACCCTACCTTCTCTCGATTTGAATAAAAAAATCCCCCCCCACCAAAAAAAACATATTCTTAAACATTAAACCCACTCATTATAACCAAACAAAAATAAAAAACACATAAAACATATAAAACTAAAAATAATTTTATAAAACACTAAACACATGTACTTACATTCATGAACACTAGAAAGTCTAACATCAGTATTAAAATGATCCTCAGTGATATGAATAGGCAAGAGCTATCTATTGAGCTGCAGAGCATTTAATGCGGCTGCAGCAAGCTTGATGATTGTTGGATCTTGAGCTGCTGGAGATCCAACGGTCATCAAGCCTACTGCACCCACATTAAATGCTTTGCACCTCAATGGATAGCTCTTGCCATATGAATATGCCCATTAATAATATGCTCCGTGCTTACATTCATGAATAATAAGAAGTACAACTTCATTATTAAAATGAATACTAAGAAGTACAACTTCCATGTTTTATTTTTTAAATAGAATTTGTATTAATTAATATTTTAATAACATTTCATCAATTCAATTTTAAAAAATAATATTTTTCATATTAAACGATACATAACTAACTTTTTGGTGGAATTGGTCTTTCCATACTAAAAAAGACAACTCAGAGTTTAATATTCATATCCTTATGGATATGAATATTGAGATTGATTTTTCCATAAATATTCATATTTTCATATCAACCCAAAACCAAACATAACCTTTTTTTGGTGGAATTAGAATATTGAGTTTGATATTTTCATGTATTAAAATCATCCTCATTTATATGAATATTGAGTTTGATTTTTCCGTAAGTTTTTTAATAATTAATATTTTAATAACAGTGTGAACATCGCATCATTTCAATTTTAAAATATTATATTTTCATATCATACTAAACATAACTTTTTAATGGAATTAGGCTTTCCATACTTAAAAAAAAAACAGTTCAGAGTTTAATATTTTCATGATAACGTGAACTTCACAAAGTCTATTATATTTATTTTAATAGATTCTTTTGTTTTTTAATAAAACTCCTTTGTTTCCTTGCACAACGAAATTTTGTGATTAGTTTCTTCTACCAATAAACTAAATAATTGACTTTTGATTACAATATAGTAATAATAACAACAACCAAACATTCCAATCCACATTCATGGATATTCTCATAATATATTAAAAGTATTTATATGGCATAGCAGGAAAGGAAGAAATCAAATCTCATACTTTGAAGGGATATACAACAACATATAATTTATTTTATTGTTTTATTTGTATGTGTAAATATTATTTGAATAATTTAATAAGTTGTTCTAATTAATTATTATTAATATTAATGGATATTTAATTAGTTCAAATTAATAAATATTTAATTTATATTTTTTAGATTATGTATCTATATTAATAAATTTCATATATATATATATATATATATAATTTAATATATTTTTTTTAAGACTATAGCAGGGGGAAGTTTGATTAAGAATCGGTGAATAAGCCACCGGGTGCTGTTTACATTAAACCAGGGGCGCGGGCTCTTGAGGAGAGTGGGAGCTCAAGATGCCCATCGAGAACTGAAGGAGACATATCAGCATGCTTAAGGGAGAAAACTGCAGAAATTGAAATAGAAGAACAAGACCTGACACTAACAAAACAACAACAAGAAGAGAGCAGGCAGAACTAATTGAACTTCTCCAGGATCTTTTTTACTGTTGATTCCAAAGCTGTGATTCGATTGCCTAAGTTGCCAATGGTGTTGGCTGCATCTTTGAACTCAGTGAAGACCACATCTTTGTAGTAGTTCAGCTCGCCTTTGGAATCTTTGAGGTCCTTCTTGAGTGTGCTCAGTTCATTGGCGAAGGCTTTCCACTGGTTGAGGCCTTTAACTTCTTGGACATCTGTCTTTAACTTGAGGGAGTCCAAAGATTGCTGGATGTCAGCCAGACACTCTTCCACAGTCTGCACATTTGAGGAGGATCCTACAAAGTCCATCGCACTGAGGGGCGCGTGGAGCTGGATGGCCTCGAGAGTCTGAGAGGAGGCGGTCTGCAAACTTCAGCAAACTTGGAGCTTTAGAGAACTGAACAGAGGGCAGCGCGTCTGGTATATAGGGAGGCCCGATATAATAGCTGGAGGGGTCATGGTCACGATATGAGAAGGCAGAGAATCGAATCTCCAGAGCACTTGATGGGGAATCTTGACTGTAGCTTAGAAGATTAACACAAAATCGAGAGAGCATCTTTCTCATGTACTAAAGATTGTCTGCAGATTGGAGCTCTGACCACATCGATTTAAGGGATATTGCAAGTGGAAACTCTGTCACTGACCTCCAGCACGTTTTTGTCCAGCGAAGCTGCCCTGTTGGCCTCCATGTCAGCCTTGCCATTGAGGCCACGTAGGATATGATAGAAGCTAATTACTTGGAATTTTGTGGTAACCAAAAGGATTTTTTTGATTATAGCGGCTAAGAAAATATTGGACGGCAGAGTTTTAGAAATCATGGATTGGAGGATTAGCTTGGAATCCCCAAACACCACCAGCGAGTTTAAATTCCTCTCTTGGGCAAGCTTGAGGCCTTGCCAGAGCGCCAGCGCCTCGGCCATGTTGTTGGACATTGTGCCTAGCCCCCAAGCATAGTTGGCTAGGATGTAGTTCTCACTCGATAGGAGGATCCCTCCTCCTCCCGCTCGACCTGGATTGCCTTTGGAGGCTCCATCAAAGAACAGCGTGTTTTCTTTTAGAGAGGATCTCCACATTAGGAAATCATTTTCTTTGAGCCGGATTTCCCAGTTAGCTTTTTTTGCAATGGGGATGTTGGGTGTGGGCTCCGAATACTTAAATTGGGACAGCCATCTTCTTTCTTGGGGATCCAAATCTTTGGAGTTCTTTAGATTGCTCTTGGCTGTCGCTAACTCCCCCAGGAGGGCTTTGCAATTGATTGCAATCTTGATGCTAGACTTTTTTTCATCCCTGAAGATGCGGCTATTGCGCTCCAGCCAGATCTTCCAGCAGATAGCTTTGGGGGGCCATATCCAAATTGATTTGAGAAGGTCTTTTTTGTGAAGGTCAAAAGGAGAACTGGAGGCCCATGTGGCAAACAGGTCAGGGATGTTGTGGGGAACATCAAGGTCTTCTAAATTTAGGAGGAGGACCTCCGACCAAACTTCTTGGGAGAAAGGGTAGTTTAACAGGAGGTGGTCCATTGTCTCTTCTTCTGAGCAACAAAGGGGACATCTGGAAGGACCCTCCATGCCTCTGGTTTTTAAGTTATCCCCAGTCAAGATACTTTTATGAGCAGCAGTCCAACAGAAGAAGTCTATTTTTGGCATAAACGGGAAGTTCCAAATGAAATTCCATCTGGCTGGATTGGGGGCGACGTGTGGCGAAGAAAGGAAGACTTTGTAACCTTCACTGGCTGAGTATTTACCTAAACGCTGGCCCCACCCTCTTTTGTTCGGTGTGTTCTTTGCAGCTGGCGTTTTCCCTTGGAGGAGTTGCATTAGGCTATCCTTTTCAGCATTTAACCAACTGGGGAGATTGTCAATCTGCTAGACCTTCCAAATGCTTCCTTCGTCTTCTTCCTAGCTAGAGATGTCCCACAGGGTATTTAAGTTGTTGTTTTGGGCCTAGTCCATAATGTTTTTTATACCTGGATTTTGATTTAGAGGTTGATCTCCCATGATGGCGTCCTCCCACAGATTTATTTTCTTTCCATTTCTGGGAATCCAATAGAGATTGGGCTGGAAAGATGGCAGGGCTTTAAGGAAAAGCTTGAACATTGGGGAGCCTGAATTGCTAAGGATTGGCTTATCCAGGCATCGCAGCCTTTCACCGTTGAAGTATTTCCTTCTTAGAACTTTGCTGCACCAACTGTCTTTTCCGGCGATCAGGCTCCATAGAGTTTTGGCCCCCATGGCCAGGTTTTGTTTTGCCAGGTCCCTTACTTGAAGGCCTCCTTCCTTATAAAGCTGTTGAATTTTGTTCCAACTCACCAGATGGAATCAGTGGAGGTTCCCCTTGCCTCCTTCCCACAGAAACTTTTTTATTAGAGACTCCATTTTTTTCAGGATAGAGGCAGGCGCTAGCAGTATAGAATTTTGGTATATTGGAATGCTCATGAGCACCGATTTTAACAGAATTGTTTTGCCTGCTGGATTTAACCAGTTGGTGCCCCAGTTTTGTATTCGCTTTTTAATTTTGTCAATGATTGGAGTCCAGTGGATAGCCTTCAAACCTTTCTTGAAGATTGGAGCTCCAAGATAGGAGAAGGAGTCCCAAACGTGAACAGCTTCCATGCCCAGCAGTCTGGCTATATCCCCTAGTTCTTTTCCTGAACAGTTCCAGCTATAGACCTTGCTTTTTTGAGGATTGATTCTGCTTCCTGAGATCTGATTGTAGAGATCAAGCTCTTTTTTGAACTGGTTAGCCATGAAGACGCTAGCTCCACCTAGAAGGATCGTGTCATCTGCAAACTGGGCGTGATTTATATTTTTTACCCTTGGTGCCAGCCGGAGGCCGGGGATAATATTTTCTTGATTGCTGAAGGTTAACTGGAAGCTTAGAACAGATGCCTGAATTGCATAGAGGAGGGGCGATAAGGGGCAGCCTTGCCGGAGCCCTCTGGACGCTTGGAAAAAGTTAGTGGATCTGCCATTAACTAGAGGGGCAATCCAGGGAAAACTGACACAGCCTTGCACCCAGTTGATAAAGTGAGTGGAGAACCCCATTTTTTTCATGACTAGAAAGAGGTAGTCATGTCTTACCCTATCAAAGGCGTTGGCTAAATCCAGTTTTATCACCATTCCTTCTTCTTTGTTCTGGTAACTTGTATGAATGGCCTCTTGAACAAGGATAATATTGTCTTGGATCTTCCTGCCTTTTATGAACCCTCCTTGGTTCTCTGGGATGACTTTGGGGAGGATTTTTTCGAGTCTATTGGCAATGATTTTGGATATAATCTTGTAGCTGAGATTGCAAAGGGAGATTGGCCGGAATTTGGAGAAGGAAGTGCCCCCCTTTTCTTTTAGGATTAGAGTGAGAAAGGCAGAGTTGGTGCTTCCACCTATCTTGCAGGTGGCTTGGGAATGCGTTACCATCCTTAGCAGGTCCAGTTTAATTATGTCCCAGCAGCTGGTGTAGAAGATGGCTGAGAAACCGTCAGGGCCAGGGGCACTATTAGGCTTCATTCTGAAAAGGGCTCTTTTTAGTTCTTTTAATGAGATGGGAGCTGTGAGGAGGAGGTTATCAGCCTCTTGAATTATGGGCGGGATGAGGTCGAAAGGGTGATCCATGGGGTTTAAAGGGCTGTCCTCAGGGGCAGAAAAAAGGTCTTTGAAGGTGAGGAAGGCTGCTTTCTTAATTTCTTCTTTGTCTTTTATCAGAGAACCTCGAAAGTTTATTTCAGTGACAGCTTTGTAGCCTTTGCGGGCTTCGGCTTGTTTATGGAAATAATTTGTGTTTTTATCCCCACTCTTTAGCCACAAGCTTCTGGACTTCTGACGCCAGAATTCTTCTTCTACCCTGCAGGCTTTGAAATATGCCTTTTGGAGCTCAGCTTCTTTGGAGAGGGTCGTGCGGGAGATGGGAATAGTGTCCATTGCATGCTGATGGTTTTCGAGGGCTTTTTGGGCTGCGATTTTGATGGAGGTGGGGGTGGATAAGAGTTTAGCCCAACTCTTTAGCTCTGCTTTGAGTCTCTTTAATTTCTTTTCCCAGGTGTAGGAGGGAGACCCCGGCACCGGTAGAGACTAGGAGTTCGCTACTACTTCCTGGAAGTTGTCCTAGAGCAGCCAGAGAGGACTGAAGCGGAAGGGGATGGGGCCCAAAGGAGCATCAGAGAAGATATCTAGCAGGATCGGTCTGTGGTCCGAGGTGCTGTTGGGGAGGATTTTGGAAGTGGCCAACATTCCAGAGGAAAGGAAGTCCGAATGTATGAGGAATCTGTCAAGGCAAGTAGCTATGTGACCAGGACCCAGTCTCTTATTAGACCAGGTAAACTTCCCTGAAGGAGGCTTGACATCCATCAGGTCCCAATGGAGGATAATGTCCTCTACCGTCTAGCTTGGTCCCTTACTATGGAGCCCCCTTTCTTCTCTTCAGTGGAGAGCGTGACGTTGAGATCGCCTACAATGATAATGTTTCTTGGGCTGTGCTGGCTAAGAAACATATCGAGGGAATCCCAGCAGCTACGTTTTTTAGGAAAAAGGTTAGGAACATATAAATTAAAGAGACTTACTTGCTGTCCAGAGTCTCGATGGAGCAGATTTGTAAAGATCCAGTGATCGCTACGTTCTTCCTTGATCAGTTTAAACTTTGTGGAATCCCAGAATGTTGCTATACCTCCAGAGGCACCTTTGGAGCTTATTGCTATCCCAGGTCCTTTCTTCCAGAGGGCATGACCTACTTGATAGAGGATTGAATCCTCCATTTTTGTCTCCTGGATTAACAGAATGTCCGGCTTGTTTATTCTGATGATGTCTTTCAGGGCTTCTTCTTTTTGGTTTGAGCCTAAACCTCTGCAGTTCCAGGAGATGTAACGCATTTAGAGTTTTTTAGAAGGGGAGGCCCCCTTGGAAGGTTGGCCTTGTTTAGATCTGGTGCTGATCATGTTTGGCAACGTTTTCTGAGATCCTTTGACTACATCTCTGAATGAATTCTCTTCGCGATGCTTTTTTTTGGATTTTCTTCCCCTACTGGTCTTTAGCGGCGTTGCATGTGGGCTGCTGGATTCCGAGGCGTATTCATCTGAGAAACCACCTTGATCTGAGTCTATGTTGGAAGGATCCTCCTCTTGGCTGGTGATCTTTGAGAGCTCTCCCATGGGGACGTGGGGGGGATAATCTTAGTTAAGACTGGTGTTAGATCTGGACTTGGATGTAAGGGTACTTCGCCAGATCTGATGGGGTCTGCCGATTTAGATCTGGCCTCGTTTCTTCTTCCTGTGCTTGTTTCTTCAGTTGCCGAGGGTTGATTGGTGGCGTGCTCCTGAGAGAGGTTTGGAGGGGGGTTTCTTCCTTCTGTAGTATCCTCCATACTGCTTGGGACTTGTGGATCGGATCCTTGCCTTTTTTCTTGGATTTTTGGGGCTGTTTTTGCTTTTTTGGGCCTTTGCCATCCTTCTGTGTCATTTCCTTGCTGATTTTTGGGGCAATTTCTTTGGAAGTGGCCATGCTCATGGCAGAGTCTACATTTGAAGGGCAGCTGTTCGTAGTCCAGCTGTTGATAGTGGTGCCAATCACCCACCGAAATCTTGATCGCTTCTGGTATCCCGGCCTCAAGATTCACCTCAACGCAGATTCTGGCACAAGAGTATTGACCCTTGGGATCTGCTTTATCAATGTATCGGCCAAGCCCGTTCCCTATTTTTTCCAGAGATTCTGAGTTCCAGCAGTGCGCTGGTAGATTAGGGAGATGGACCCAGATGGGGACCTCCTTGGGGGCGTCAAGATTCGGGTTGAAATCCGGGGTCCAACGATTGAGGTACAGACCTTGCAAACCCATGAAGTAAGGACCGTTTCTGAAGATGAGGTCTCAGTCATCCTTGGAGATGAATTCAAAAATATAGAAGCCTCTACCCACCGGATAGCAGGTGACGCTTTGCTTCAGTTGGGGCCTCCAGTTTCTTTGTATCCAGTCATCCGTTGTTCTAGTGGAGGGCCACAAACCCATGAACTGCCCGACCAACCCACGATCTGCCAGGGCCAGGGCAATCTTGATGGGTTTTTCTTCTGGCAGGATGATGTCAGGTATTGCCTCCAGTTTCTTGATGAATTTCGGGATCAGAGGGGCTGATGTCTTCTTTCTGGCAGCCGTAACAAGCCTCTTGAAGGCTTCTTCATCAGAGAGAGGAGTGGAGGGAGGGGGATTCCCTCCCCCAGGCGCAGCCATGGAGGCCGCAGATCAAAGCGCGCGAAGCCCTAGCAGCTCACGCAGAAGCCAGGAGCGCGAGTAATAAAAAACCAGTGTAATAATTCACCTATATAATTTAATATATTATTTATTACATTATTCATAGATAAAAATTTAAACAAATAAAGAGGTTTATTTTATTTTGTTGTTTTTAGCTTTATAGGTAGAGATTTATACTTTTTTTTTGTTTCGTGAAAAATGCTTTCTATAGACTAGTAAGGGGAGAGGTGCAATTTCCTCCGTGCTCAACTTGCAACTAACATATGTCATTTAGTGTCAATTCCTGCTAGCTCATTTGGTTAAGGTGTGGGTTTTGTCAGCAAGGCGTCTCGACTTCTATTCCCCTTAAGGGTGAACTAGTTGGGAGGAGACACCTTAAAATCTAGCCAAGTTGACGACTGATGTGGTCCATGCCGGGTGCGATCTCCGGGGGATTTTGACACAATAGATGTCCCTAGATCATGGTTTCTCATACCAAAGGTCACTCCCATCAAGTGAGACAATTTTGAGAAAAAAAAACTAACACGTGTCACTTAAAAGAAATAAAAAAATACAATGTCAACTCTAATTAGACTTAAAACCATAAATACACATATGTTTCTTGGTTTAAAATTTTGATTAAATTTGACATTGTATTTTTTAAAGTTTCACATGTTAGTTGTAATATATATCTTCCAATAGGAAAATATCCATCACCCTAAATAAAGAGTGATCATGAACTGTTCCAAGGGAACTTTCTTTACATCAAAATTGATACAAGGGATTACAGCCTTGCAAAACTTTTCTTACAATTCATACAAATCATGTATCCATCCTATACATACTTCTTCGAGTTACGGTTGCAGGTTTAATCTTACACAAAAGGATTCCCAAAAAAAACCCCTTTCACTTTTTATGAGAATTCTTCTAATCTTCTTTTACTTCTTCCGTCTCCAGATGGCCTAGAGCTAAGAGCATAGCAAGTTTTGACAGACTGTCTGCCTCCATGTTTAATTCTCTGTAAACATGTGTTATTCTAAGTCCCTAGAAGAGATCTAGAATCCTTCTAATTGCTCTCAATAGTTGTTGAAGATGAGGAGCATTTATCTTAATCTTCTTATTGACCCAATCAACCACCATTTTTGAGTCCCCAAATACCAGTAAGTGAGAGATATTTATGTTTATAGCCAGCTCTAGGATAGCATGAAGAGTTGCTAGTTCTTCCTTGTTGTTCGTACAGTTCTCAGGAGCATACCTTACTTGAACCTTGTATTTCTCTGAGAAGTATAGCACTCCTCCCGAACCTCCCAGGGGAGGATCTCCTTGACTTGCTCTGTCAAAGAATTCCCAGGGAAATGCTTTATTTATTTCTGGAGGTACTAATATCCTTTTTTTGGGCTCTTTCTCCTTTGATTTGTGCTCCCTGGTCCAGTGCACCACAAGGACCATCGTTACTTCATGAGGAATCAGATTATTATTGAAGGTTGTTGCATTTCTAGACCACCATATTACATAAGAAAAAAAAGGAAGGGAGTGCACTGAAGAGACGTATCGATCTTTTCGACCACCATGCAGAGGAATTTTGTTCAAGAGAGGCCCCCACATGCATCCCTTGAAGTTTTATCTCCTTGCAAGCTTCCTTCTAGACTGTTTCTGCATAAGAACAGAGAGCAAACAAATGAGATCCAGTTTCCTCTTCCGAGTGGCATAAAACACACCAGCTTGGACCATGCCAACCTCGCTTTTTAAGATTTTCCCAAGTTAAGAGCTTGTTGCTTAGAGCCAACAAGAGAGTTATTTTAACCTTAAAAGGGCCTTCACTCTTCCATACTTGTTTCCATCAATCAATTTTCTCTCCTTGATAATGCTCTGATGCCCAACTCTTATAGCCTAATTTGGTCGTAAAATCCCCTGCAGCAAGGTTTTTGGTCCGAAACAGTTTATCTTTTGCATCATCTTCAAGATGAATAAAACAAGATTGTAATAGGGAGACCAATTCATTCCATTCTTCCTTAAGACCCTCTTCTAGTCCTACATCCTCAGAATTCTTCCACATAGTTTTCCTTTGTAGTGTGTGAGAACAGGTTTGACTTAGATTCAAGATCCCTGAGATTTTGAGTTTTTGAATCAGGGCACCTAAAAATTTGAATCTTTCCCCCACTCCTACCCATGGATCTTCCCCTACTCGAACTTCTTTCCCATTTCCTACAGACCAAGCAATCTAGTTACCTACTTGAGAAAATGCTAGCACCAAAGCCTTCCAGCCAATAGATCCATTATTGTATGTTTTATCCGGTCTTCTTATCCATTCCTGGATGGAGCCATTAGGGAAATATTTGGACACCAAGACCTTTCCCCAGTAGGAATCATGATTCTTTATTAAGCGCCATAGATTTTTTGCAGCCTAGGATTGACATAATAGAAATGGGTTCTTTATTCCCCATCCTCCAAGTTCCTTAAGATTAGCCAACGTTTTCCATTTAGCCAAAGGAATTCCTTCCGACTGTTTACTTGCTGACCATAAAAAGGAGAAAATGTTTTTCCTTAGTTTCTGTAGTATATATTTTGGGATATAAGCTATTGTGGCCCAGTATATAGGTATACTCTGCAAGACTTCCTTGAGTAAAACCAATATTCCTCCCCTTGAAAAGAACTTGTTGGTCAAGCACCCAATTCTGCGTTCAATCTTTTTGTATAACCACATCCAATCCTTGAACGAATAAGCATTAGGTTTAAGAAAAAAACCCTAGGTATTTGAAACCTCATGACAGAGTCTTTACAGAATAGGGAATTTCTGAGTTTAACCTATTCCTTTATGTGTCAGAGAGACTATTCTCTGAGAGGTTGGACTTCTACACATTAATGTGCATTCATGTAGCCTTCTTATACAAGTCTAAGATCTGTTTGGCTTCTATGAGGTTCTCCCATGTTCCTTCGCTCATCATTACCACATCATCCACAAACAAATGTGGGAGAGTTCTTCAGAGATTGTCGCCATTACTCCTTTATATGAACCCTCCCTCTTAGCATGGTGAATTAGTTTGCTAAGTGCGTCGGCTATGAGAAGGAATAAAAAGGGAGAGAGCGGGCACCCTTGTCTTAAACCTCTTGTAGACTTGAAAAAATTGGATGGGGAGCCATTAATAAGAACTGCAAAGGATGCTGAATCTACACGCCCCATTATCCAATTGATTGTTTCTACAGCCAAACCGATTTGAATCATCAATAATCTAAGGAATTTCCAACTAACCCTATCATAAGCCTTTGAAAGGTCTAACTTTAGTGCAAAGGATTTACTCTTACTTCTAATGATGGTGTGGATATCCTCCTGTATTAGAGACACTGCATCGTGGATTTGGTGATTAAAAAGAAACCCAAACTACTCCTTTGTAATAATTTTGCTTAAATTTAGCTTAAGCCGTTGCGCTATTATTTTTGCGATTATTTTATACACCACATTACAACAAGAAATTGGCCTAAAATCCTCGAAGGAGGAGGAGTTTTGTTTTTTGGGAATGAGGGCCAACAAGGTTGAATTCAGGGATCCCAATACCTTCCCAACTCTTTGAGACTCTTGCACTACCTTCAACAAATCTTATTTTACTAATTCAAAGAAACCTAGAAAAATTCAATAGTAAAACCATGAGGGTTCGGGCTCTTACCTTTTTGGAAGGAGTAAGGCTATTTTTTCCAGCTCTTCTTTTGTCACTTCTTCTTTCAAGGAATCTTTCATTTCTTCATTTATCGGTATTGGAAACATGTTTAGGACCATTAAAATTTCCTCGATATTACATCCTTCTGGTTCCGAGAAGAGGTTTTTGAAGAACTTTTCCTTAGCCTCTACTTTTTCCTTGAAGGAATAAACCAACTCCCCATTCACATCTTTAATGGCTGAAATCGTATTTAGGTTTTTTCTATGCATTGCATGTCTATGGAAAAATTTTGTGTTCTTATCTCCTTCCTTGATCCGTATGGCCCTACTTTTTAACCTCATGAGCTCCTCCTCCTTTGCTAGCAGCTCTTCTCACTTTAACTCATTTTCCTAAACCTCTTTCAGTTCTTCCTCTGAGAAAATTCTAGAGTTGCTTAGGTTTTAAATCTTCTTTAAGTTTGATTCAACTTCTTTTAGCTGGTTCTACTGGTTGGCCATGCATATCTTGGCCCATTTCTTTGTCTCCTTCTTTGTTCTTTGAATATTCTCCGCAAATTGTTTCATGAAGGAGACATTGGGGATATCCTCTAGAGGAATCCATGAATCCACTACAATATTTTGATAATCCTCTTCCTAGATCTAGGAAGGGTTAAACTTGAATGGAGCCACAGGCTTACGTTCTGGACCTTGAATCCGTTAGAGAATTGGGAGGTGATCAGATAACCCTCCAACCTCTATCCATGTTTTCACTATCAGAGACCTCGAAAGAAGGATTTTTGAAATCAGAAATCTGTCTAACCTTTTGGTGATAGCTTGTTCCCCACATCTATTATTCCTCCATTTTTGGGTTAGCTTCAGAGGTTGCAAGTCCACCAATTATTTAGAATCAAACATCGCAACAAAGAAGGCACTAATACTATCTTGACGAGTTGTTGCTCCCCAATTTTCTTTCTCTGAAAGAGTAAGATTCAAATATCCTCCTAGAATCATGTTTTTTTGCTCCAACAGCCCCGAAGAGAAGAAAGCTTCCCAAAAAGCCTTCCTATTCCGATACGGGTCGTATACATTATAAAAATCAAAGGAATCTCCATATATTTTTTCCTTTAGTAATGTTTAAAGCACTGTATCGTGCTTCGTCGTCGTGATTTCAAAGAACTCCTGGTTCTACGCAATTAGAAAACCCCCCGAGTGCCCATCCAAGCTTATATATGCAAAATTCTAGTCTTTGAGCCATGACTCAAGGGCTTCTTTGGCTTTCGTACCATCCATCATGGTTTCCTGAAGGATAATGATCATAGGTTTAAGGCTAACTATCATTCGCTTGAGAGATTTTATTTTGGAGGAGCTCCCTAACCCTCTCGTGTTGAAGGAGAGTACCAGCATCAGGGAACCCTGGCCTGAGCCTTCCTTGCTCTAAGGTCCCTACTAATTTTTGCTTGTTTACCATTATTTACCTCTATCTCAGCTTTAATTTTGGCTTTTGAAATTACCGTCTTCTTATCCATGGTAACTTTTGGCACTTTGTCTAACGCCAACCCTCCGGTCGACACTTGCTCCTTTTCTGATAGCATTTTCGACTGCGTGTTATATATTTTTTGTTTTATCCAAGAGGGGGTGGTCCTTTATCACCTTCTGTGGGGAATCCACCTTTCCTATGACCTTATCTGGGCTATCACAAATGTCCTTGTTTCTATGTGACTTACGGGTGTCACCACCTCGACTTCAGAACTCTTGACAATTGTCCATGGAGAGTTTAGATATTGCTTCAGATTGTTTAAGGCAATGACAGAAGGGAGAATTTTGGGAAGGGGTTCCATCTTACTAGGAGGCATACATGTTTCCATATCTGCTTAAGGTGCTCCTTGTTTGCCACCTTTTTGTTCTTCGACTGTGCTCTTCCTGCCGCTCTAAACATCCTTCTTAACCCACTGTTTTTTGTATCGCACCTGATTTCTTCTGGGGTTCAGGAAATCTCTTACAATATGGCCAACCTGTCTGCAAGAAAAAAATTGGAAGGGAAACTTCCAGTAATCCAGCCTTTGCCTCCACGATCTCCTGTGAAGCTCTAGCAGGATTTCTTCGAACAATCCATCATGAAATTCGACTTCGATCAAAATTTTGGCACATCTTCTATCTACTTTTTGGTCCCAGTTTCCCTCCAAAGCTGTGAACTTACCTATTTTCCTTCCTATTGCTTCCTAAATTTACTTCTTCCAGAACATCATTGGAAGACCAGGTAATATCACCCATACTTGTTGTACATTCTATGGTTCTCTGTTGGCTTCAAATTCTACCTTCCATTTTTTTAGTATCAGCCCATAGGGCCCCCACTGTCATGAACTATTTTGTAACTTTTGTCTTTCTTCCTCTGTCTTGACTCGAAATAGGATCCATCCACGGGATAGGATATGGAATATTGGTAATTGTTGCATATGGGGGATCCAATTCTCTTCCATCCACCTACATAGTGCAACCTTGCCCATAGTTTTCCCACAGAACCGTCCTACCAAATCTAGGGAACCGTCCTACCAAATCTAGGGACAGATAATCAGGTAATTCTGTTATCGCTATTTCCTTACCTACTATTAATGAGGCTGAGGTTTTCTTTGCTTTGGCTCCTGTTCGCCTCACGCTTTTATGATCACCACCTTTCTTGTTCATTAATAAGGAATTGTCCTTCGTGCTTGGAAACCTGAGCTTCAACGTTTCAAGCGTGGAAGGTGACCTCACTTCTTGTTGAGAATTCACCAACTTTGATGAATACATGAATATTGGTACTCCCGAAGAGTTGGAATCATAGTCCACCTCATCTATCATCATTATGGCCATTGTTTCCCGTAGGTTAAATTTTTTAAGAAAAATGGAAAAAATCTTTTGTCTTTCTTGCTCCTTCGCCAATATCGCCTCGCACTGTTACCCTTACTGTAGAGATACCCTCCCCCCATCCACATATATATATATATATATATATATATATATATATATATATATATTGAGAGAGAGNTATCTATAAATGAGTCTACAATCAAATATAAAAATTTTAAAAAAATCCAAATTATTTATAAAATTATAGCAAGTAAGTACATCTTGAGTGGGTCTAATGGTTAAGAACATGTGTTTCTTCTTCAGAGGCCATAAGTTCAAATCTAGAGAGAGGGAGGATATGTACACTTTCATAGATTTTAGTAATCAAATATATGGTACTCAAGAAAGCAGAAAAGTTTATACTGTAAAATTTTACATGAGAAAATGATTATATATCTATGTAAAATCATCTTATTCAAAATTTTATTCAGGACTATACTAATGAATTATTTTGATTATAGTTAGATGTTTTAGTGAATTAATTTTAGGGGGAAAGAGTCCACTATGAGAATATGATTAGTTTTTGGGTTGGAAAGTAGTGAGAGTCCTAGCATGTTAGGGGTTTCTACACTATCAATAAATAGTTTTTAAAATTCTATAATCAAGGAGATTGTAAGTTACATAATTATTATGAAATGTGGGTTATATGCTTTTGGTAACATATTAGTTATGTTCTCTTGTTGGATTGAGAAGTTAAAAAATGAAGTGAGATAGATATGAAAGCTATAGAGTATTTCACTGAAATGTTGGCACATAGATTACTTATTAACGTATATACATTTTACCTTATAGAAAAATGGTTTAAATTTTTGTTGGATATAATTGCCTCTTACTTGTAATTTGAGGTGAGAAAACACACATAATTTTGTGAAGTTTACTTCAACGGTATTCTGAAAATGAAAAAATTGTTGTGCGAATTTTGTTTGCACAACTATACAATGCCATGGCTCTTTAGTTGTCCACTTAATCCTTATATGGGGGGTGTACAACTTAGATCTTATGTTCCCCGAGTACAAAATGATGAGGAGTAGACTTGAGGAAATGCATAAGTTTAAAGTTGAGGATTAAAAGGTTGAGTCACTAGTGTGAATTCTATTTTCATAATTATGCATTTCCACAACTCTTTAGGCGGTCTAATAATCCTTATGTGTTTGATGTACAACTTAGAGATTTTGTTGCTTAGATACAAACTAAGGAGTATACTTGAGGAAACACAAATGTTTAGATCCAAGGATTCAAAGTCTGAGTCATTAGTAAGCACAAACCACACCAAACTAAGGTTGGATTAACCGCATTAGGATGGATGTCAACCTATAAGTAATGCATGTTAAAGAAGAGATAAATAGAAGCATTGGCTCAATACCACAACAATGTAAGAGAATCAAGATATAAAGTGATGCAATGTTCTCAAATGAGATGGGAACAACTTTTAACAAATATGAACAGAGAAAAACCTCATTACTTCTTGGGTCAATGAAAATCCTTGTAATTTAGGGAACAACTATACGCATATGGCCTCTACAAGATAACTTACAACTAGTTGGGGTTGAGATTTAGGCTTTCGTTGTTGTTGCGCCACATTCTTAATTGGACAGGAATGCATGAAGTTTATGACACTACAACACAAGAAAGATGAAGGATTGTAGTGATGTTATCATGGTACTATAGTTAACTCATTTTATATCCTATCCAATAAAATATGTTTGGAAGAACTATTAAACATTGAGGAATGAGAGTGAAACTAATTGGTTGTTCCATTTCTATTATATAGGGGCGTGAAACTAATTGGTTGTTCCATTTCTATTATATAGGGGTGTGAAACCCTATAGTTGGGGGTATGATGAGTCCAAAAAAATCCTTTTTGCTCATCTTTTTCTTCTCTAATTACCCATCACTATCCCTAAACAATCCATTTTGTAATTAAATTTATTGTCAATCTATGAATTATATAATCATTTCACTTTATCTAGTTATTAGTTGTGAATTAATGTGTTTTGGTATATATTTATGAGGAATTGTAATGGAATAATATTGGGGTTGCATGTGATATTTGATCCGGATGTGTTGAGTAGATATGTTTCAAAATGATTTACTAATGTTGTTCATTATCTTTGTGAGAACTTATTCTTGTGGTAGAGTCATTTTGATCACTACTTCAGAGTTTCCTTTACTTAATGACGACAAAGAATGGTTAATTTTTTTATTAATACAAAACTCACCTTAACTAGTATAGGCTTTAGAATTCAAGATAGTGCAATAAACAAAGAGTAAAAGTATGTCAAACTCCATAAGCAACATAACAACACTTAACAATTTTTTTTGGGAGATTGATTCACAAATCATTCACAAGAGAAACATAAAAATAAGCATAATGGAATTCAAGAATCAATCATATGAGAAACTACTTGACACTTCTTGCAACCATTAAGAAACATTTGACGGCTCTGAAGGGAAAACCAGTTGAAAAGAGTTTTGGAGTACCCTAGGATCAATTCCGAGGAATAAAAAAATCCCCAACTTCATATGTATCTAATGAATCCATTTAGGTTCACTTCTTTTACTTAGAGTATCATTTGAGCCATAAGTTCCATAGTATTATTTTAATTTCAATATTTAATTAATGAAGCAATAATCACACCATATAGTTTAAGTTAGAGTTTTGGTTCAAGGATTCATCACTTCTATTTAAGCAAGGACTTTGTTGAGGAGGCGAGATGATGGATGTAAATGCTATGTATATTTTCATGTTGCATTGTGTTGTGTGATTGCAATTTCCAACATCGTGGTTTCTTCTATTATTTACTTTAACAACTTTTTTTCTCGTTTAATTATGATATTGATTTCCCCAACACTATTCAAAGTTAGCGAGTGTTAAATTAATGCATATGGTTTATCTTATGATATTATTTTGATTCCCAACATTATTAAGTTTCAATAATTTGAATGAATGGTTAGGGTTTATTTTTTATTTGATATGAATGGTTTTCTATAGAACGATTTCTTAATTCAATGTGCAACATACAATTATGTTAGTCAGTCAGTTTCCCACATTTAGTTTCATAATAGATTACATAGCATTTAGTAGTAGGTGAATTAACATATCTCAATAGCTAGGAACCTTATAGTTGCATATATAGTGTGCAACACCTCAAATCTAACACACATGTATAGATAAATTAGTGTGGGATCATAATATTCAACAAACATTCAGTCCTACCTATCATTGTAGCATCTCACGATAGATGTTGAGTAATATACTACAATTTTGATTTGGATATGTTTCCACATATACTAGGATTGCATTGTTGTGCCAATGGTAGTTTCCAAGTCACCCATGTTTGTTATGATTATATTCCTCAAGGGCCATTCGACACATTGATATTAGGGTCCCTCCTCTAGACATTTGAGAGGTCAAAAGGCTGAGACTATAGCCTTGAATGAATTTCATCCCCCGCTAAATCTATTGAACAACAAGTCCAACTAATTAACTCCTACTTACTATCTTATGAAGTACTTGCAATTATGACACATGACACAATGAGGTTGTTCCATGTAGCACCATGAGTGGGACTTCATGTATTTTCTAGAGTTTGAACACCTAGAAAATTTTGTGCATTTCACCTTGGTCACTAAGACAAACATATGGTTAGGAGGGATTTAAGAAGTTTCTATACAATTTTCTCTTAAAGCTCATTGGGGCCCTGGTCCATTAAATTATGAATCTTCCAAGATCTTGATATGTGCCACAAACAAATAATACCATTTGCATCTCATCGAGTGCCACATGTTGGGAATGTTATATTATTTGCATGAGGATCGACTGGAAAAGTTGATAGTTGAATGGTTCATGTCGACTGGAGTTAGACACAACATATGGAAATAGTATGGTCGACCGATTGACTGGGATAAGTTGTTTGGTCAAAGGAAAAGAACTTGGTTGACATGAAGTTGATGAAACAACCAAAAGACTCAACTGGAAATCGACCGAAGTTGACCCAATCAAGTCAACTGTAATAGAATAAATGAAAGTGGTTAGGAATATGTGGATTTTCATTAATGATAATTTGGTTGTATTACACCTATAAATAATATGTAATGGCTATGCATGATGTACAATGTAATCATATACTATGATGGGTATAGTGTGTAACATTATAACGTGATCGAGTGTGATTTGTGGTCTAGCAAGTCATGGTTGTAAAAACATGTTTTGAGTGTTTTATTAATAGATGAGACGAGAGCTCTCTAGTTTTTTGTTTTTTCTACAAGAGGGAGGTTTCTAGAGTAACTTCTATGTAATTTGTTGATGTGTTTTTGTGTGCCATTGTTTAATATTAATTATGTTTAACTATATGAATCAGTTTGCAAAACTTCTATAATCGATATTATGAACCCACCAATTGGTATCATAGTTGTATTTGGATACAAGGGGACACCTTTGTTTCTGAGGGTTTTATGCTTGATCCTAGATTTGGGGGAATACCTATTATAGTGGGAGTCTTCTAGAAGCATTGATTCATTATTAGAATGGATAACATGTCGAGAATAGAAATTTAAAATTTTAATGTGAAATTTTTTTAGTATTGGAAGCTTAAGATGGAGGATCTTCTTGTAGATCAAGAACAATGGATTGTAGTTGACCTAGGAACAACTTAGGTGGGTGTGTCTTAGGAATACTAACTAAATATTAAAATAAAGGTAAAGAATATTGTTCGGCTTTATCTATCATATTATGTATTGTTGAATGTCTTAGAAGAAGACACTGTAAAGAAACTATGGGAAAATTTGGGGAAATTGTGCTAGTCAAAATCTATAGTTAACAAGTTGTTTATTTGGAATAATTTGTATCTTTTGAAGATGGCTGAAGGTGACTCAATTAAAATCCACCTAAATACACTAAACATTGTTATCAACAAGTTTTTTTCCATGGATATTAAAATCATAGAGGAGGAAAAGTGTATCAGTCTATTGTGTTCTTTGTCAGATTCTTGGGATAGCATGGTCGTGGATATTAGAAGCAATAATACCACATTGAAGATCAAAGATGTGGTTGCATATATGTTGTCTGAATAGATGATATGAAAGAACATGGAAGGATTGACCCATGATGCCTTGATAGTATGAGGTTGACTAGTAGATAGAGGAAAAGGAAAAACCTTTGGTAGAAGGTCAAAGTCAAGACATAGATCTCTTGTCCCGCAAAAAGGTCAAATTCAAGAGGTATATCTAAGAATACAATTCGATGAAATTCAATAAAGGAAAATGGTTTTAGTAAATTCAGTCAACTAATGGAAAGTATTCACATAAAGAAAAAGGAGGCATGTATTTGGCCTCCTCAAGTACACAGTTAGATCTAGACTCTTGGATGATCGACTTCGGTGAGTCATATCATATGACACCTCATAGAGAGTGGTTTTGTGAGTATGAGAATATCAATGGTATTTACATTCTACTTGAATATGATTCATTGACTATGATAGTTAGACGAGGCAAATTTAGATTGAAGCTAAAAGACAGAATGATAGGAACACTTCTATAAGTGTTGCATATCCTAGTTTTGACTCAAAACTTGATCTTGGTAAGTAAGATGTGGAATGTAGGAGTATAGTCTATATTTGAGAAATATACATGCAATATGGTGTGAGGATCGATGGTATTGATGAGAGGAGTTCAAACTAGAACCTTGTATAAGCTATTGGGAAGAATAGACACCGACAAAAGTGTTAATGTGGTTTGTCTAGAGTCTGACAATATATATTATTGTGTAGTCGAATTGACCATGTTGTGGCATCAACAGACGGTACATATAGGTGAGAAATATATTCTTTATATGCACAGTAAAGCTATGGTCAAAGGTCTCCCTAACTGCTCTGGAAAAATTTGACTTTTGTGAACATTGTATTTATATGGTAAACAAAGTCATGTAAGGTTCTCATTTGGTTGTACTAGGGCTAAATAAATACTAGAGTTAATATATAAGGATGTGTTTGAAATTGTTTCAATCCCTTCACTAGGAGGATCTTAGTATTACATTTCTTTCATAGATGATGTATCCAAAATGACATGGTTGTATTTTCTAAGGAAGAAATCTGAGGTCTTTGAGCATTTTCATGAGTTCAAATCTCTTATGGAGAATTATATTGGTCAAAGGTTCAAAGTGCTGAGAACTGATAATGGAACATAATTATTTGGAAAATCGTTTGACCAATTATGCATACAACATGGTATATCTCGCCAAATACAACTCCATACATGCCCCAAGAAAATGGAGTTGTTGAAAGAATTAATAGAACATTGATGGAGAAAGTGAGGAGTATGCTAAATGGTGCGAGAGTCACAGAAGAATTATAGGTTGAGGTAGTTGACACGACATGTTACCTGGTGAATATGTCATTGTAAATGGATTTGGTTGACAAGACTCTATATGAGCCATGGGATGGTAAGAATCCTTTTATTACACATATTAGAGTGTTTGAGTGTGATTCCTTTGTGCATATCCCAAAGGAGAAAAGAATGAAACTTGACAACAACTCAGAGAAGTGCATGTTCATCTGGTACAAGGATGGAATAAAAGGGTATAAGTTGTGGAATCTAGTGACGAGGAAGTAATTTTATAGTTGAGATGTGTTATTTAGATAATCCATGTGTACTTCTAGGAATGAAGATGTTAAAAGTGAAAAACTGGAAAATCAAGAGTTTGAAATGAATGACAAAAGTCTGGATTCAGGAGAGTTGAACGAATCCAACAAAGAAGTGGAACAATAGATTCTAAATGTTAGGAGGTATGGCCGAGAAAGGAAACAACCATAAAGGTATAGTCCACCGAAATTTCATTGTTCTTTTTCATTATCTACCATAGATGATCTTCCTAGGATGGTGAAGGGAGAAATCGAATCAACAAAAAGAAAACAGTAGAAAATGGCCATGGAAAAAGAAAATGAATCCTTAAAGAAAATGTCCATGGAAGAAGAAACATGGGATCTAGTTGTGTTACCAAATGGAAGGAAACCCATCAGAAAAAAATGGGTGTTCAAGAAAAAATTGAATGTAACAGGTCAAGTCGAAAAGTGCAAGTCTCAATTGGTAGCAAAAGGGTATTCTCAAGTTGAGGGAGTCACGTTTGTTGAAATTTCCTCACCTATTGCTAAGCTAAAATAGCTGCAACATTTGATCTTGAGATAGATTAGATAGCAAAAGGGTATTCTCAAGTTGAGGGAGTCACGTTTGGTGAAATTTCCTCACCTATTGCTAAGCTAAAATAGCTGCAACATTTGATCTTGAGATAGATTAGATGGATGTAAATACAACATTCCTTCATGGTGATTTTGAAGAAGAAATCTATACGAAGAATCCTGCAGGTTTTACAATGGATGGAGAAAAGGATCCCATCTGTAAGCTCAAGAAGCCTCTCTATGGTGTAAAACAATAAACCAATATTTGGTGCCATAATTTTGATATGTATATCCAACAACTAGTGTTTGTACATGTGGTTTTTTATATCAATGACATGTTATTGGTCAGAAATAGCTTGGGTATGATAAAAGAGGTGAAATTGAAGTTATCCTCCAAGTTTGGCATGAAGGATCTTAGAGCAACAAATTTTATTCTTGGAATGGAAATTCATAGAGATTGTGCAGGTAGAAGACTTTATATAATTTAGATAAATTACGTTGACACAGTCCTGAAGAATTTCAAAATGTAAGAGAGTCGACTAGCCAAGGTCCAAAGACACATGAAGAAAATGAGTATATGTTACATGTTCCCTATGCTAGTGTTGCTGGTATTTTGATGTATGCTATGGTTTGTACATGACCCGATATTTCCCATGCAGTGGGAGTATTGCATAGATATATGTTGACACCTGGAAAAAGCACTTGACTATAGGAAAGAGAGTATTCAAGTATCTACCTAGAACGATGGATTTTGCAATCTATTATGGAGGATACATTGGGGACAACAAGGAAATCAATATACATAGTTTTGTTGATTCCAACTAGGTTGGAGATATCGACCACAAACAATCGACTAGTGTATATGTGTTCAATATATTCAATGGAGCAGTCAGTTGGATGAGTAGAAGGGAGTCAATCCTTGCACTATTGACTACTGAGGATAAATATATGGCAGCTAATCATTGCTCCATCCAAGAATTTTATTGGCTTGTTAGACTAGTTGGCCTAGTCCTAGTTGAATTGTCACATCACTTATCGAAGATGATGACCGACAAATACCGGAACCGACCACAACATAAATCGTTGAAGAGCGATGACTCTAGCATGCTATGTCAACACCGACCACTGCATACTGACAATACCAACTTCGACAGATTGTCTCTATGTCTACCAATCGAATGTGATGGTTGCACTTCTCTGACTGTTACAATTTATCTTGTTAACAGGAAGGAACCCAAGCATTCCAAAACACTCTATATAAACTTGTACATTAATGTACTATGAATAAAGTGATGCATGTAACCGAGTACACAGAGAAGTAATAAAATAATTTTGTTCTAAATTATTTCATTTTGTCTGTAAACATATTCTTATTGCATGATTGCTTTGATTTGTCAACACAATCTATATTGCTTTTGACATAACATAACCTGAATCATCTAGTCGAACTTGTTGTCCCCTGTCGAACACCTGGGCGATGCAGATCATTGGTATCAGAGCACTAGAAGTTTGATATCATAGTATTAACTTGGTATCATATCAACGACTTGGTATCTGAGCTACCGTATGGTTTTCAATCTTTTCATCCTAACCTCACGTAAGTTCTACGTAGACATTTCTTATGAAGTACATGAATTATGCATGTGCAAATGTGCTCACAAACTTAGCAATACAGACATATTCTACCTTCGAATTTTGAGTACCCACTAGTTAGAAACACTCATCCAAAGATGGCAGAGGAAGCAGAAAAAATCCATGCAACTGAAGATACAGAGAAACTCATAGAGCAAGCATTGGCTCAACAACGAATCGAAATGTTCACCTAGTTCAATTAGATTCTCATGTGAATCGCCTCAACTTCAGAAGGAACATAAAAATATACACATCTAACAAAGTCAACCCCTTTAAGTTTTAAATGAACTTGAATATATTGAATCTTGAAGGAAATATTGACTTTGAATTTGTCAACAATTGGGTACAACAGTTGGAATCATATTTCTCTTTGAATTGACTCTCGGAAGCTGAGAAGATCACCATTGAATATTTAAAGATGTAGATGTTTATGCACTATTGGTGGGAGAATCTATCGACAAATATGATAAATACAACAACCCCATATTCATATGGGATAAATTCATCGAGCATGTCCGAAGATATTTATATCCACTCAAATACCTTGAGAAACAGTGTAAAAAGTGGTAATAACCAAGGCAATGGAGAGAGCAGTTCGTGCAGATCTATACCGACGAGTTCTATCAACTCATGGCTAGAGTTGGTGTTCGAGAAGAAGAGAAATTGCTCATTTTGAAGTACGTCAACGCTCTATCCTTGTACATTTAGAAATAGATGGATTTCCTTATTGTCAATATGCTCGTGGATGCATTCCACTATACTATTAATATTGAATCCAAGTATAAAGTAAAATCATGAATCGTGACTAAACCAGCAGGAGGACTATTCGACAATAAGTCTCTGTCAATAGTCGACTTTGAAAAGTCCAAAATCCCTACCCAACGAAGTCCACCGAGGTAAGATCGGGGCAAGTGACACTCTAAAAAATACAAGAGGGATTGCACTAGGAGACTTACTATTAGGAAATGTTGTGATTACCACAAGTCATCACGGAATGACATGTCTTAATGCAAAGATTAGAAGAAATTTATGGAGAAAATGTTTGCATCTGACATGTCTGAAAAATCCGTCTTGGAATCCAACCCATAATCATCGTCCCTCTTGGAATTGACATCAAAACTCCAACAAACTTGACTATTATCAACGGGGAGGAATGAGAGCACCTATTCCATACACAGCTATGGGTTCAGAACAATCCATTGCATATGATTGTGGATAATGGAAGCCAACAGAACTTTGTTTCTAAATCTCTTGTGAACAAACTAGGTATTGTCACCACATTGCATCCTCAGCCTTATAACATCAATTGGATGAAGGATGGACAAGAACTCATAATCAATTGATAATGCAAGCTTGACTACTTCATTAAGCCTTTAAAATATGAAGTACTATGTGATGTAGCACCTCTTTTTGTATCTAATTCCTTTTTTGGGAAACCTTACTTGTTGGATCGACACGGAAGTTATTAGTCACAAACATATAAAGTGATTGTCGAAATTTGCAACCAATGGTATGGAATACCAAAATGACAACTTGCACTGATAGTTTAAATGGTATATGCTAAATAGGAAAAAAAGGTGATCAACCATGCTTAGATATTCACATTGATCATGATCAAGCCTCGACATTCCAGGAATACCGTAGCAACTTGCCAACCAACCCACAACTGCAATTCCCAAAAGTAGCAGCAAATTAACATCATTCTTGAATAATACTAGAATATGTTCAAGTCACTCCATGGAGTTCCTCTACACTGCCAAGTAAAACACTCCATTTAACTTGCTCCTAGTTCTTCTCTACCTAATGCATCTGTCTACAGGAGATCCATTATCGAGAATGAAGAAATTCATCAACAGATCCAAGATTTGATCGACAAGGGAAATATTTGACCCAACTCCTCTCCTTGTGGAAGTCTAGTTATCCTTGTTCCAAAAAAATATGCGACTTTGCACATGTGCATCAATTATAGGGAACTCAACATTATTTTGGTGAAGAATTAGTACCCTTTGTCAAGAATTAATGAATTGATTAATTGTTTAAGAGGTTCTAAATTATTTACTAAACTTGATCTTAAGTCGAGATATCATCAAATTCCAATCGATCCTTCAGATGTCTGGAAGACTTCTTTCAAGATCAAGGAAGGATTATTTGAATGGTTAGTCATGTATTTCGGCTTAACCAACACACCTGAGACCTTTATGTGATACATGGATGATGTGTTGTGGCCTTTTATAGTAAAATTTGTCATTTTCTATCTCAATGAAATCATGATTTACAATAGAATGTGGGAGGAACATGTTCGACAACTGTGACAAGTCCTCAACATCCTCTAACAACATCAAATCTAGTTGAATATGGATAAGTGTTCATTTCCCATGAAAACATCAAATTATTGGGTTTTGTAATCAACTTTGCAAGCATTCATGTCAACCTAGAAAATATAAAGATCCTCAAAGACTAGCCCATTCATCATAACATTCATGAACTAAGAATATTTCTTGGTTTGGAAAATATTTATCGGTGATTTTTACTAAGATTTAATCACATATCCTAGTCATTGAATCAATTGACTAAAGGGAATGGGAGGACTATTTACAAGTGGACCCCAACACAACAATAATATTTTGAACAACTTAAGCACCAACTTTGTACTGCACTAGTACTTGTATTACCTGACTTTTACCATCCTTTAGAGAGTGAGACAAACACCTCAGACTATTCGTTGAGCGCGGTGATCACGCAGTCTAGTCACCCGATCAATTTTGATTCATAAAACTTCAATGACACTGTTAAGAAGTATTCAACGTATGAAAAGGAGCTTGATGACATTTTTCAAGCACTCAAGCTATGGAAACACTTTGTCCTTAGCAAGGAAACGATCATTCATATTGGCCATAAGCCACTATAGTTCGCTCTGTCCCAGTCCATGATGCATACAGTGACTTGAAAAATCAAGCGGATTAATTACCTTCAACAATTCCAATTGGTAATTAAGTATCGGAAAGGAAAATCTAATGGCGTAGTTGATTGTCTAAGTTGACCACCCATTACTCTCCTTATAGTGATGAGTATGCAATGATATGACACCACCACTTGGCATCAGCTGTATCAAGTAGACAACAAGTTTTCATCGATATATCGACAGCTTCAGACTGACAAGTTGTCTACCACCAACAATTTCCTAAAATACACCTTGCTATATAACCTCGGACAACTTTGTGTACCGAAAGGTGAGGATCGACATAAGATCATTTGATTAACACTACAACAAGACTTTAGGACACTTTGGAGTGGCGAATACCCTCGTCATTCTTCAGAATTATTTTTGTTGTCCTACACTTAAATCTAACGTCGACAAGTACATCTGATCATGTGTGGTTTGTGTTAGGATATTTAGACACTTAGGAGTTAGTTAATATCAACTTGTTATAATATATCCGTTAGGAAAAGTGTGTTTCTTTAGTATGCATTAGTATGAATTTGAAAATATCTAATCCTACAGTCACGATATGTTCTGGACATAGAGTGATCCGACTGTTCATATTCTCTTAGATCATAACTACCTTTGATCTATGGATTAACACCTGATTGGTCTATGATATCTATTTAAAGAGCATGGAGGTTCATTGTCTAGTTTATCGATTATGAGAAGCTCATTTGTAACTTTCTTTCTTTTGCATAATAAACTTCCTCAATTATCTATTTTGATGGGGTCGTGGAGTGTTTCCCTTTTGAGGGTTTAAACCACGTGAAAACACCATTGTGTTGATTTGTGATTTATTTGTGTGAGTGGTTTCTCTAAGTGTTCGGTATTTTCGGAGTACCCAGTTTACCCGAACATGGTATCAGAGAGTTTATGAAGAGCCTCTTTCGTTGATGATCTAGATCTTGAACTGGTGTTGCCAAAGCTTCGAAATGGTTTCTAGTTCAGAAAATTTTGTGCATTTTTGGGTTGTGTAGAGAGGTGTTCCATTGAAACGAAGTGGCGTTTCCATTGGGAAATAGTTTTCATTTGATCAAAAACAATTTCTATTTGCTCCAGATACACCAATTTCATCAGATCTCACGAGCAAGCTAACGAGATCTGTAAAGTTGGTTTTTTTTCCGGTTCGTGGAGTGATTTGCATGGAAAGAAAAGCAAGAACAAAGATCGAGATAGAAGAGTAAAAAAGAAAACCTTTCCTCCTTCCCATATTTTACGTACCTTTTAATATTGGCTCACTTGGTTCAAAGTTACTTTATTCCTTAATAGATCTTGAGTTCAAGTCTTATTAGTTACTTTTCTAAAAGTGCATGTAATTTATAATTTAAGTTACTTTATTGTAAAAGTGCATCTCACTTAAATTATAAAAGTGAGTAACTTAAGTTTTTTAGTTTTTGCTGCAATATTTGAAGTAACATCCTTGTAAAAGTGAAATTCACTTATTTTACAAAAGTGATTCACTTAAAGAAACTTTATTGAAAAGAAAGTTTAAAAGGTTCATCTTGGGAATAACTTGGGGGGGTATTTTTTTAGTTGGTCAATTCTCTATCTTCCACATCACTATTGGGGTCATATTCAACCTTTGCTTTGATCAAGCATAACTTCCTCATCTGGATCAGTTTTCAGTGTCGTTTTTTTTAAAAGCCTATTTTTTCGATCTCTTTGCATCTAGACCACTGGTTTATGTTTTTATAGCCATTATTTTACAATATGGACACCCCATGTGATATTCCATTGACTAGTTCCAACTATTTATGATGGAGATCTTGTATGGAGGATGTTCTACAAAGTAGGGGACTTTTTAGAATTACCTCAGGGAAATAAACCAAACTCATTGATGATAAGAAAATAAAATGGGAAAATAAATGTGATGAAGCTCGTGGATTGATTGGGATGTCAATCTCTACTGGTTTGCGATTCCACATATCTAGAATTGATGAACCTGATAAATATTGGGAAAAGTTGGAAGTTGTGTTTGGTAAACACAATGAAATTCGAGGTCATCAACTCAAAAATGAGTTGATTTCTTTAAATTCGGGTGATTTTTCTTGCATTCAAGGTTATTTATCTAACTACAAAACCCTTAGACTCTTATGTGAAGACTGAAAAATTAAGAGGGAAGATAAGCAATGCATTTATCATATTCTTTCTAAACTTAGACCTACATATTCTGTCTTTGTATCTACACTTTACTCCATGAAAGAATCCTTGAATCCAACTAGTTATATAGAGTGTATTCTTGAATCCTTTTGTGATTCCTTGATTAGAGAGAAAGATAATCTCATACATCTTGGGATGATTCGCAATGCGGATACCTATGAGAAATCATTATTGGCCAAATAGAAGAAAAAAAAGTCCAAGCCTCCCAAGAAACAAAATTTTCACGATAATAAGCCAAACAAGGGTCCCAAACCCTCTTAGTCAGCTCATTCTTTCAAAAATTACAAAGGATCCCAGCCAAAAGGAAATAAGACTGAGCGTCATTGCAACTATTGCGAGAAATATAATCATGATGAATCTAAGTGTTTCAAGAATATGGAAGCCTTGGAAGAAGCAATGAAGAAGCACCACATCAACCTAGATTCATATTCAGAATCTACCTCTCATGGCCATGCACTTTGTGCTTCTGGTTCTTCTTATATTGCATCTTCTTCTTCTACTTCAAATGAATGGCTCATTCATTCTGGAGCATCTTATAATACGACTAAGGATCTGTTGCTGCCGCAACCTGTTTCCCCGATTTTAGTCTTTTACTTAAACTCAGGGACCCCTCCTTGTGGTTTGTTGCTCAAACCTACTGATTGAAAGTTTGGCGT
>LPNX010713841.1:74383-182993 GCA_001517045.1 Pseudotsuga menziesii
GGATCAAGCCATCTTTTCTACTATGCATGAATGTAACACCAAACAAATATTTATTGGTGATGATAGATCTCTAAGTGTTGTAGGATTTGTAACAGTTCTAATAGATAATGGTCATTTTAGTGATGTACTATGTGTTCCAAGAATTTCCTGCAATTTTTTGTCAATCTATCAAATCACTCATTCTGGTGAAGGTATAACTATAACGTTTACACCTCAACAAGTTGTAATCAAGTATTTTAAATATCCTCAACATGTCCTGGCCACCAAAATTGTTGATGATATTACCAGGTTGTACAAATTTAACAAATTTGGGTCATCACCTTTTCCTTCAGTTTTTGTTTCTCATAGTGATAACTTTGGCATGAGCGATTTGGTCACTTAAATTATCTCTCATTGCAACAATTGTGTAAATATAATATGGTGGAAGTTCTTCCGATGGACACTTTTAAGGATGGTGTTTGTTCCTGTTGTGTACTAGGAAAACATCATCGGGACAGTTTTGACAAATGTGCCTCTTGGCATGGCTCGGTTCCCTTGAAGCTTATGCATAGTGACTTGTGTGGTCCTCTTCCATCTGCTTCCTTTTCTGGTTTCAAATATTTCTTAACTTTCATTGATGATTACTCTAGGTGCACTTGCGTTTATTTCCTAAAACTTAAGAGCGAAGTATTTAACATTTTCTTGGCCTAGAAGTCCTTTGTTGGAAAACAATTTGGTCATCAAATTCTTAAGTTAAGATGTGATAATTGAGGAGAATATGTTAACAACAATTTCACTAATTTCTGCACTTAACAAGGAATCCACCAACAACACACTGTTCCATATACACCACAACAAAATGGTGTAGCTGAACAGAAAAACCACAATTTAAAAGAAATGGCTAATTGTATGATCTAATCTAAGGGACTAAGTCTTCAATTCTGGGTTGAATCCATAAGTTGTGCAAATTACATATTTAATCGCACCCCCACTCAGAGCTTTACAAGGTATCACACTAGAAGAAGCATGGAGTAAAATTAAACTAGATGTAAGTCACTTCTGTGTGTTTGGTAGTGAAGCATGGGCTCACATTCCGAATGAAAAACATAAAGCATTGCAGCCTAAAAGTGAAAAGTGCATATTTGTTGGATATTTTGAATATGTAAGAGGTTATAGAATTCTTCAACCACATTCTCATGATATAATCATTAGAAGAGATGTCAAATTTGATGAAAATCTCTTTGCCTCCAAACCTAACTCGGTGTTTGTGCCATCTTTGGCCTGCGAGCCTGATTCGACAATTGTGCCTTCTTCTACTTCCAAATTCCTTGACATATTTCCAACTCTAGCCTTTGATGATGACAGTGAGGGTTAAAATCCACCCCCATATGATCATATTCCTCTAGTTGCACCAGCACAATTGCTTCCTCGATGGGTCCGTTCAACATGTGAAGAAACTGGTGATCTTGCCGGTGATCCTATAGATCAACGTCAAACATGTTCTTAGTTCTAGCTAGCCACTTCTCTTTTGGCTTAAGGTTCAGAAAATCATGATCCAAATACTTTTGCATAAGATTTAGGAAATCTAGATTGGAATGCAGCTATGAATGAAGAATATTGTTCTTTAATGGAAAACGATACTTGGGATCTTGTACCTATTCCAAAAGGAAAAAAACTTGTCATATGTAAATGGGTCTATAGAACTAAGTATGCATCAGAAGGTAGTGTTGAAAGAGTTAAAGAAGTGTTAGTTTCCACAGTTTTTTCCCAAGTTGAAGGGATTGACTACAATGAAACCTTTACTCCTGTCTCAAAAATGAATTCCATCCACCTCGTTCTTTCCCTTGTAGCATTACATAAATGGGAATTCCATCAAATGGATGTGAAGTATGCATTATTACATGGTGATTTATAGGAGGAAATTTACTTGGAACAACCTCTTGGATATGTTCATAATAAGTCTAGCCTTGTCTGTTTCCTTAAGAAATCCTTATATGGCCTTAAGAAAGCTCCTAGAGCTTGGTATGCCAAAATGGATAGCTTTCTACTTGACACTGGTTTTTTTAGATGTCATTCTGATGCCAATTTCTATACCAAGAAAGTAGGAAACCATCTCATCATACCTTTTTTATATGTTGATGATATTATTCTTACTAGTAGTGACCCTAATATTTTAACCCATGTGAAATCTATTCTTAAGCAAAATTTTGAAATGTCAGACTTAGGACATTTGCATTATTTTCTTGGTCTCCAAGTCTTGCAAACCATAGAAGGAATATTTCTTTCTTTGTCAAAGTATGCTTGTGACCTTCTTCATCGCTTTCACATGGAATATTGTAAACCAGCCCCCTCTCCCTTCTAGTTTGGATTCAAAATTTATTCCACTTGTAATTCACCTAAAGTAGATGCCACCTTGCATCGTCAGCTTTTTGGTAGTATCTTATACTTGACTCATTCCCATCCTGACCTTTCTTTTGTCGTTGGTCGTGTTGCTCGCTATATGAAAACACCTCATGAAAGTCACTAGAAAGAAACAAAAATAAGACTTTGATATATTTGGGGTACAATTCAGTTTGGGATTCATTGCAATATAGGGGGGACTCCTTTGTTGGTTGTTTTACTGATACAGATTGGGTCGGTGATCCCAATGATCGAAATTCTACTACAGGTTATGTTTTTAGTCTGGGATATAGACCTGTCACTTGGGCTTGTAATAAATAAAAAGCTCTTACTTTTTCTTCAGAAAAAGCAGAATATCGAAGTGAAGTTAATTCCAGTCATGAAGATTTATGGCTTTGATAGATCCTTTAGAGTTTAGATTCGAGCAACAACAACCTACTCCACTTTGGTGCGATAATCAAAGTGCCATCAATCTCGCCAAATATCCAGTTCAACATCAATGCAGCAAACACATTTAGCTACATATGCACTTCATCAGAAATCTTGTTCATGATCACATTCTTGAAGTGCTCTTTTGTCCTATAGATGATCAAGTTGCAGACATATTCACCAAGTCTCTTACAGAAGCAAAGTTTTCCAAACTTCGATCTATGTTACAAGTTTAAGAATGTGTCATTAAGGGGGGATAAGCTCTAATGCCTCCTTCCTTCTCCTAATAGTGTCACTTTTGTAAATACTTCAATCCTATCCCAAGTTGTTCTTAAGGGGGGATGTTAGGATATTTAGACACTTAGGAGTTAGTTAAGATCAACTTGTTATAATATATCCGTTAGGAAAAGTGTGTTTCTTTAGTATGCATTTTTAAATATCTAATCTGACAATCATGATATGTTCTATATATAGAGTGATCCAATGGTTCATCTTCTCTTAGATCATAACTACCTCTGATATGTGGCTTAACACCCGATTGGTCCATGATATCTATTTAAAGAGCATGGAGGGTCATTGGCTAGTTGATAGATTATGAGAAGGTCATTTGTAACTTTATTTCTTTTGCATTATAAACTGCCTCAAGTAGCTATTTGGATGGCGACATGGAGTGTTTCCCTTTCAAGTGTCTAAACCACATGAAAATATCGGTGTATTGATCTGTGATGTATTTGTATGAGTGGATTCTCTAGGTGTTCATTCTTTTGGGAGTACCCTCTGTACCTGAATAGTTTGTGCCATTGCTAAACTGCCTAATAGAAGACAAGTCTTATATATGACCTTGTCAGTTCCTAATCGACCATGGGAATCTATTTCTATGGATTACTTGATCGGATACCTTGTCACCAAGAATCAACATGACACAATATTCATCATAGTGGATAGATTTCCAAGGTGGCCATTGTCATTTCTTGTAAGAAGACGATGACATTGCAGGAGACTTCTCAACTCTTCTTTGAACATGTCTGGAATCATTTTGGCTTACCAGCAATTATTGTTTCTGACATAGATGTCAGATTTATTAGTGTTTTCTGGAAAACCCTCTAGAAGCAAATAGACATGCATATTTCTTTGTCGACAACATTCCATTCTCAGACAAATGGATAGATAGAAGTTGTGAATCGCTTGGTTGTACAACTGCTCCGTGTGTATAACCACAAGCATCCTTGAACATAGGATGAAAGTCTCCCATACATTCAACACAGTTACAATTTTGCTAAACACAGTTCTACAGGTAAGAGTCCATTTGAAATATTCTATGGATTTCAACCCTCAGTGCCTATTGACTTGATTGGTCCTTCGATACAATTGGATGACACTGGTCATGGAAAGAGAGAAGTTGAGAAATCACACAAGTTTAGAGATCAAATTTGTGACATTCAGAAACAAGAACATGAGATGTTACAGAGAGCTAATGTGAAAGCTGTTATAGTTGATTTTACCACTCTAGGTGAATCACACTTGTATCGCCTTCCCCTGTCCCTCTGCAGACTCTTAGACCCCTTGGACCATTTTTTGTCCTTTGATGTTTCCTTGACCATCCCTAAAAGCATGTGAAAATTAATACACGCGACTTTTAAACCTATAATCACGTATATACGTGGGTTTGAACCCTAAAACCGCGTACATCGGGATGTGTGCATAATCCAAATCCTTTTGGAGTTTTCCTTGACATGGATCTGACTCACTTGACTCCTGGCCTTCCATATGCCTTGAGATTGCTCGGATTCGACCTTTCATTACCCCTTTGAAAATCTATATAAGGAACTCTTTGGTACATTGAAGGCATATGAGAGAATTGAGAGCAAAGAAACTATAGTCCATTGTTGCCGAAACTTGTACTTGAGTCTGCATCCCTTTGTCCCTTGGAACACTTTTGTGTTCTTCCCAAGCTTTCCTTTTGCTTGTGAGCTTGCTATCGAGAGATGGAGGATTGAGGTGGTGGAGGCCCAAGTGGGGGATTCAATTTCTCCGATTCAAAGACGTGCCGACAGAGGTTGTATCCATTGTAATCTCTGATTTTATATTAATAGAAATATATTTTCCTGTCTAATAATGTATGTTTGAATGAATATTTTATCCATGGATGATTTCAAATGCTTATACATTGTTGATTATATATGCTAGAATAGATCTAACACCAATATATATAGTATGCTTGTCTTGTTTACTTGTTGTTGAGGAAGTGATTTATCAATTCAAGCTGAAGTTGGAAAGCTCAACAAGGATCTACTTCAACCGTCCAGAATAAGGTACGAGGTCTTATCCTTTAGTGTTAGATATTTAATTTCTATTGCATATTGGAAAGGACTATTTTTTGGAGTCAAGCTATCTGTTGTGGTACCCCAAGCCATAGGAATTTCTCTCTGTAACAGAATTAGTGACTCTGCTGGGGAGTTCCTAGTAGTTGTCCTTTGGGGGTTTTCTATCGGCATTCAATGACTTTGAATTGCTCTTTTTCTCTTGTTTCTGTGTCGGGTCTGGGGGAATGTTTGCCTGGTAGTGTCTGATTGGTGTGAAGTTTGTCTCAGCTTGTCTGTTTTCCTTTATTTTTATGCACCTTTCTTCCTGTACGTGAGTTTTGAACTCACAGTCGCGTATATACACGGGTTTCACTACTATTTCTGCGTACACACATGGGTTTACTACAAACAGTCGCATATGCCCTTAGTTTTTCCTTCTAGAGGAAGATGGATGGTTGCTGGGTGAATTTTGATGATTGCTGAGTCTCCTTTGATACTGCCAGAGTCTGTATACACCTATGTTTCTGACCAGAAACGTTTTTTTTAGGGTAAAATTTCTTTTTTTTTGAAGAATGTTCTTGTCATTGCATTTTCAATTTTTTGTTTTGGGATTAGTGCATTAGATTTATTTTACCTTAGTACTTTTCTTGAGTGTTGCTTGAGTGTGCTTGCAGATTCTGGGGGTTGTAGAGCCATTGTTTTGCTTTTACATCTCATTTTTATTTCAAAAAATCCAAAAATATTTTCTTATCATCATGCATTGCATCTTGCATTTTGCATAGTACTTGCACTAGATTTGCTTTGGAGTATTAGTTAGGATTTCATATAGGAAATCTTGCATTTATCATTTGAAGAAAATTGTGCATTTCACGTAGTAGCATACCCTATTTTTCATGGACACAATGCATTTGCATTGATTGTTAGGTGTGCATTTTACTTCATGTTGTGTCATAACACCATTAGTTGCACGACCATAAACCTCTTTTGAGTAATAAAGCCAATTAAAATCAACGCTTAAATTAAAATGAACTACACTATTTTATTTGATAGGGTTCACCAACAAGATTAGGTTTTAGGGTCTTGGAATAGTTCATTGTGAGTAAATTCTCCAAGACCACTAAACAACAACATGTATGTGTCTGTCCAGGTGAGTGTGTGAAATTCCTTGGTATAACCAGTGTTTCTTAGGATCCTCCTCTCAAAAGGGAGTTAAGCACGAGACAGTGTGAGCATTTATTGATTGGGATGACCCCCAGTCATAACTGAGTAGCATCGGAGATATTTCCAGGATTGTATTCATATCTGGGGGCTCTTTCGAGAGTTTCAGGCTTTGCTACCTTGCCCATACAGTCAATCCCGCTTGCGACTGTCCACCTGAGCATTGATTATATTGAAGTGACCTTAGTGGCCTTACCTAGGATATCAAGGGGGTACTTTGCAGGGGTTATTCTGCGGGTGTCTTGGCCAGGTTGGGGTCGGACAGCACAGTCGCTTTATGCGTTGAAGCTGAGGGCCACAATAATTGGTCACGTACCTCTGCTTATTGTGTATGGGAGTCTCAAGCCTCTCCTAGGCGAGACATACCTGCTTCATTCAGGAGCTCACTTATCCTACCCTTGATTACTGGTGGTTGGATTTAGATTTTCTTGGTGATTGCTTTGTGCACGTTAGCTTGCCTATGGTTTGCATAGACAAAGAGTATTTTATATTTTTTGAGTCATTGTGGATTCGAGTGCGGCTCCTCGCCATTCTCGTTGTTTAGCAGGACTTCCGCCTTCTACATCTCCTCCTCCTTTGGGAGAGAGAAATAGACAGTCCAGGTGGACTACTTTGCACATTGATTCACACACCATGGGAGACCATATAGAAGGTATTCCTGAACCACCTTCTCCCATTCATGTGGAAGATGGGTGAGTTTACTCCTAACTATGATCCTTCACCCGATTTGACTGAGTTAGGTCCTGTGATTTCTGAGATATGAACCTTTCATGATTGACCTACTTACTCTAGGGTTGATTCCCCATTAACGCATCACCGGTATGGAATGCCAGAGGATGATGAGACTCATTTTGAACCCACGAGCACTAGTTATCATATGTCTGGTTTTCCCACACATGATTTGGCATTCCATGTCGAATCTGAGTTTGAGCCTAACATTATGCCTGGGGGAACTCTCATTCCTTACCATGCGAAGAGGTTTGGGAGCACAAGTCACATTGCACCTTCCATCCCGGTGGTGGAAGCTACATCACATATTCCTCTTAGGTCTAGGGTTAGTGATCCTATTAGGATACTAGATCAGAGACGAGTGACTATAGGGAATAGCACGTACATAATTACACAGATCCCTTCATCGTCTATCCCTAGTTCTTCGAATGTTCACCCTCCACCTCATTCACATGGTCCTTCGGGTTGAAACATTGCTATAGGTCATGTCCATACTGCGGTTACTAGACCGGTTGTGTCTCAGGTACATGCACTACCCGTTGTTTCGAGAGTTCATGGTCATACTTCTAGAGGTCATATTCCTACTTCCGGAATGTATATTCCTACTTCCAGAGCGTATATTCCTACTTACGGAGTGTCTCATGGGACATCTCATGCAATGAATTATGGACCCTATTATGGGATGCAGTATGGACAGGGTTCTTCACCTTATGGCTGCGGGTATCAACAACCTGCTTACTCTCCAAATTATGGCTTTGTAGCTCTGAATAGTCAAGGTACACCACACTATGGTACTTCCATGCCACCCTATACGGGTCAAATAGGAGGAGGGCACTATGGCCAAGGCCATGGTGGTTATGGTAATCATACCTATGTGAATCAGAACTATCAGGGAGTGGTCCATCGACCTAATCATCCTAGGCTCCCTTTCCTTGCAATGTTGAATCTTCCTAACTTGTCGAGATTGATGAACGATCCTGTAGCTCATGACCCAGCTTGGCCAGCTGTCCCTACTAAGCTTCCCTTAGACATACCCAAATTTGAGGGAAAACTGGGAGAGGATCCGAGTGAACATGTTACTACCTTTCACCTATGGTGCTCTTCGAATTCCTTACACCATGACTCAATTCATTTAAGGCTGTTTCAATGCACCCTTACAGGGCCTATCGCGAAATGGTATATAGAGCTACCTAGGGGGGCATTCGCTTTGTTCGATGACCTAGCGATGACTTTTCTTAACCACTTCCAGCTACTAGTGCATTGTGACGTTGGTACTGAACTCTTGTCAACATTTCGACAAGATAAAGCCACACATATCTCGGACCACATCCAAGAGTGGCATAGATGAAAGAGGTTAATTAAAGCCTTTATACCGCTAGAATTACTCCTCGAATGGTTCCTTAAGTCATTATTTCCTTATATAGCGAAGGATGTTTCTACATCCGGAGTGCAAAATGAGGAACAAGCCATTTTTAGGGCACATGAACTGGATTTGATTTATGCTCAGTCTAGTTTTTTATATGAAATAATTCCCAGTGCTCCGCATTCTAGTTTTGACCCCAAAGTTAAACCTGGACCACATGCCGATGGCATTGTTGGTTGTGCGAATGCTAAACCTATGGATTCGGTTTCAAAACAAGTTAGTCAATTGTCAATCAACCAACCTGCTTCAGGACAAGCCACGGTTTCATCTCAACCCGCCCAAACGATGAGTGTGCTTTCAGTGCAATCATCGGACCAGAAGGGTAACTAGCAGCCTGGATGGAATAAAAAGAAGGGTAAAAATAATTGTAAGGGTGGGAATAGGAATGAGAATGCTAATAATAATGACAAGAACACCCGTAATTCTGGGGGGACAAGCAAGCTAAACATAAGGTTAAATTCCCTTGCAAGTTGTGTAAGGACAATCGCCTCACTTACTTGTGCTCTCGTATCGATGAAGCCTCGAGATTCTTGGCACAGGGCCTAGCTGTGCTGACTAACCCTTTACCTCACAACCAAAATATGAACTCAAGGACCCATGATCAGTCTGGTGGTGATCATGATCCGTCGGAGGGTAGTGGTCGTGGTTGCATTAACATGGTGCGTGCTGCGAAAGTTGTGACCCATGCGAAAGACTATGGTTCATCACAACCCAGCCTAGGAAAGGAACCTGATCCACTAGGGACTCCTTTGCGTATTGAAAAACCTATGGATAAACTTGAAGCTACACCTCGCATTCCTAAGGGAGTCCTTAAGCGTTCGGGGCACAATCCTAATGCTCGAGCCGCCCAAAGCTATTCAGTTGTCGAGGATTTGGGCCACACTCCTTGTGCGATGTCTGCACTGGAAGTGCTTCAGAGTTGTCCTTCGCAAAGGAAGGATTTGCTTTCTACCCTTGGTGTGAATGATGATAATTCTTCTTTTGTGATTAAATTTGAAACCACGGGACTTCAGCCTCACTTGCCTTACTATGTGTCTCTTTTGATTTACGTAGAATGTCTTAACATGACTGTCAAGTGCACTGTGATTGACGAAGGCGCTACTGCTTCTATGATGTCTTTATCATATTGGAAGGGTTTAGGTTCCCCTGAGTTGTCTAAATCAGCGACCATGTTAACTACATTCAATGGGAGATCGTTTAGGCCGCATGGGATCCTTCCTTCCCTTAAGGTCCATTTGGGAGGGAAGACCATTACGATAGAGGTCGAGGTGGTTGATGCACCCCTTGACTACAATCTCTTGCTGGGTAGGAATTGGATGTACAGTATGCAAGCCGTAGCTTCTTCCCTATTTCGCGTTGTATGCTTTCCATTTAACGGGAAGATAGTCACGATTGATCAAACATCATTCAAGAATCCATCAGTTATCGAATCTTCAGGAGATTTGATCCTGATCATTGAGCACTCTTAGCCGGCAACTGGGAGTGTGGGTGTGGGCATGTATCCATCCCTCATGGAGAGTTTTAGTTGTCCTGCACTGATCCTTATGATAGGGTCTAGTTTCGGTGAGGCTTCGACATCTATGAGATCGGTGTCTTTTTGCGCGAGTCATATGGAAGATCCTTGGATTCTTCCTACATCGAGTACTTCGAGTGAGCCCATTGTGACAGACATGCCGTTGCCTGCAACTATGATAGCTTATCAAGCTAATCTTGAGAGTGTTACAGAGCCTAGTCCTTCCTCTTTGCGGATGGAGGAGGAGGACCCTTATGTGCTACCTGCATGGGTAGTACAGTCTTCTCACGTGCATGACTTCCTTGATAGTGTTTTCCTTTCAGATGAAGTGATTATTGAGGCCATGTCGGGAGTTGAGCCACCATGGGAAGAACTCCATCATAGATCTTACTTTCTTCCCGAGCTTGACCGCTTGGAGCATGAGGACTTTAGGGAGGTTCTTAGTGAGAGAATTGGTAGTCCTATGGTTCCATTAAGCTCTCCTGGTCTGATGGCTAATGGAAACATGGCAAATATATCTCCAACGATTCCTATCAATATCTCTCACGATCCTGGCAGGATGGAGAATGTCTATATTGGGGCAGAATGTTCCCATGATAAGATTCAAGAATACACTGAGCTATTTAAAGAATTACATGATATCTTTGCTTGGTATTAGGATGAAATGCCAGGTATCGAACCTCGTATTGTCGAACACGAGATTAAGACTTATCCCAACGCTAAGCCTGTTCGGCAATGCTTGCTTGCGGTGAATCCTAGGAAAGCACCCGCGATTAAGGCAGAGATAAAGAAACTATTGAAAGCCGGTTTTATCTATCACATTCCCTTGACGGAGTGGGTTTCAAACCCCGTTCCGGTGGATAAGAAGCAGGGAGCGATCCACATATGTACTAATTTCCATGATTTGAATCATGCCTGTCATAAGGACAATTTCTCCACACCATTTATTGATCAGATTTTGGATGAGTGTGCGGGTAGTGAGGTTTTTTCCTTCATGGACGACTTTTCCAGATATAATTAGATACAAATTAAACCTGAGGACCAACATACGACTGCATTTATTTGTCCTTGGGAAACTTTTGCATATTGGAAAATTCCTTTTGGCCTTAAGAATGCCAGAGCTACTTTTCAGCGGGCCATGACCTTGATCTTCCACGATCTCAAATCGATTATCAAAGTATTTTTGGATGACCTTGCTGCTCATTCTCGTATGAGAATGCGTCATTCCTATCATTTGAGATTGGTGTTTGAAAGATGCCACCATTATTTGGTCAGGTTAAAGCCTCACAAGTGCATCTTTTGTGTGAAGTGAGGTTGCTTGTTAGGATTCATTGTTTTTAAAGAGGGTATAAGAGTCAACCCTTTGAAGGTAGAGGCAATACTTCAGTTGTCCCCCCCAAAAAATATTCGTCATCTTCAATGTTTGCAAGGCATGGCAAACTTCTTATGGAGATTCATTGTCAACTTTGCCAGTTTGACTAGAGGCTTCATGCATCTTTTGAAGAAGGACACCACCTTTTGTTGGGATGAGCAAGCCCAGGAGTCCTTTGATGCGCTCAAGCGAGCCTTAGCATCGCCCCGATGATTAGTCCCCCAAACTATAGCCGTGATTTTCTACTTTATGTGGCCGCATCCATGGAGACGATTGGTATGGTTTTGGTTCAAGAGGATGAGGAGCTCCAAGAGCATGTCATATACTATCTGAGATGGAATCTTATTGATGCAGAGATCCATTATTCTCATGTTGAGAAGCTTGCTTTAGCTACTGTACATGTGGTTCAATGGTTGAGACATTATATTCTCCTTCGCCAGACCTTGGTTGTATCCCATTTCAATCTTCATCCTCACTCGAAGGATGATTGGGGGAAAATATAATAAATGGATTGTCATCCTGAAAGAATTTGATCTTGAGTTTGTTTTGGCAAAATTGAAGCAATCGTTAATTTTTGCAGAGCTTATATCGGATTTCCAAAGTGAGGCCGAGGAGTTGGTTTGTGAAGATATGTTTATCGATGAACACATCTTCTTAATCTCAACTTTAGACCCATGGTATGGTGATATCATTATATATTTACAAACATCGAAGGTCCCCACTCACCTCTCACGGGATGAATGACGACGATTACATCATGTGTCTAAGAATTACCTCATAGTGGATAACACTTTGTACCGCCATGGGGTAGATTCCATTTTATGACGTTGTTTAACCCATGAAGAGGTTGAGGTAGTGTTGAATGATTGCCACAGAGGGGCGTGTGGTGGTCATTTATCTGGGCTTTCTACAGCCCAAAAAATCTTAAGAGCGGGTTATTTCTGACCTTCGATCTTTAAGGATTGTGTAGATGCGGTCAAGAGGTGCCACCCTTTCCAGGTGTTTGCATGTAATATGCACTTGAAACCTACCCCATTACATCCCATCATCACTGCCGGTCCCTTCACTAAGTGGGGGCTTGATTTTATGGATTGCAACCCAGCTTCAGCTGGGGGGCATCATCATATCATAGTGGCTGTTGATTACTTCACGAAATGGGCTGAGGCTATGCCTACAGTTAAATCATACAGTGAGACAGGGGCACACTTCCTATTCAACTAGATTATTACTGGGTTCAGTATTTCGAAATAGCTTGTCACTGACCATGGCTTGCACTTTCAAAATCGTATGATGGAAGAGTTGGCATCAAAGTTAGGGTACAAACAAGAGCATTCCTCCTCTTACTACCCTCAAGCGAATGGACAAGTAGAAGCAGTGAACAAGTCACTCAAATCCATTCTCCAACGAACCATCGCACAAAGAAAGAATAATTGGCACATTATGTTATATCCTGCTTTGTGGGCGTATAGAACCGCTGTTAAGACTGCCACGAGTTTTTCTCCATATCAACTTGTACATGGAGTGGAGTCGGTATTGCTGGTTGAGTGCGAGATTCCTTCTTTGAAGCTAGTTGTAGAAATCTTACCAAACACTTCCCCATTGGAGGAGCGTTTGGTCCACCTTGAGCAACTTGATAAGCAGCGTCGAGATGCCTTGGTGGATCTAGAAGTAAATAAACATCGCGTAAAGGTCCAGTACAATAAGTCTGTCCGTCCAAGGAGGTTTAGTGAGGGAGACTTGGTCTTGTTGTGGGATCAACTGAAAGAACCCTTGGGGGTAGGAAAGTTTAACCCCATGTGGTGTGGTCCTTACGTCGACAAACGGGTGTTAGAGAAGGGTTCTTATGAGTTAGTGGATTATGAGGGAACGACCTTGGTGAAGCCTAGGAATGGGCTCTATCTCAAGAAGTACTATGCATTATTTTCAACCAAGGCTGGTTACTGTATATTATTGTACAATTTTGCATAGGTAGGTCTTTTTCTTATAGTGATCGGGTTTGTGATTAGTTTCCGTTTCTTTTGGAAGATGTCAATGGAATCTTCCACCTACATAGGATTCGTGGATGGTGCGAGCCATCACACTCAACACTCAGCCTCTGCTGCTTGGGTGATTTACACTCCTATGGGTCAGGTACTGTCTTCAGGAGGCATATGTTTATGGCCATCTTCAAATAATGTTGCTAAATATAGTGCCGTTATTGAGCTTCTACGGAATTCCATTTCACATGGCATTCTCTCTCTTGAGGTAGGTCTTGATTCGGAGTTAGTAGTGTCACAACTTAATGGTTTGTACCATGTTAGAGATCCGACTTTATTAAGAAGATTCTTACGTGTGAGATTATTAGAATGGCAATTTGACAATATAACATACATACATATTCCAAGAATTAATAATCAAGTTGCTGACTCATATGCTAACTATGTGTTAGATTGACATTTGTTTCATACACAATAAATTCATCACAAACACAAATTTTTTACACATGTAAATAAATAAACCGATCATCATAAATTTTTTTATAAACATCCAAAATGTGGTAATACATAGTGTCATGATACAAAAATGGGGCTCTCAAGCCACCAAAATATAATACACGGTAATACAAAATGTATCACTCCCAGGTATCTAAGCCTATGGAGGAGGAGGGGGGTTGTGATCATGGAATGTCACTACGGCTCTAGCTAGCCGTCGAAATAATCGCACCCATGCTCGTGGTACACCCACCACCTGGCGCTGCATGGCCTCAGGCAAGTCCTCGACTTGCGCCATGGGAACTCTGTGTGTCAGCCTCACAAAGTTGGTATGAATGCTCTAGAGCGTCCGCTCTGCATCCACACTCATGATATCATCTCCTCTTCCCCTTCGTCTATGACAAGGAAAGCCTTCAGGACACCGTGGTCCCACATCTGCATGCATATGGTAGATGTCATTATGTATTGTCACCCAAAAACATGTCTTTTGATTCCATATAATCTGAAAACACAAAAAAATTAAATAACTCAAAAATTTAAAAGAGAGGGTCGAGATTCGTTACCTATGTCACCGTATGCCGATCCTGGTGGTAGCGGCATGTTCGAGTCCCCCCAGAAATATATCCCCGCATAGGGGTAGTCATCGATGGCAACTATCTATCATCGCCACCATAGAAATAACTCAGCTGGATAGGGTTTGGACACCCTACCTCCACCCAATCTGCGCATTGCATCCGCCCAACACCGTTGGGTTGGATCTTGAAACCCGTGTAGAGGAACGTCAACTCTGGGGCTCAATCCTGAAACATGCTTGAAAAAAAATGTGCTTAGTATGCTGCTGAAACCAAAGTTTCACACTTTTTCCATCTTACACTCACTGAGCTGGTGTTTCATGTTTCCCAGTAGTGTAGTGCTCCAATCGTATACCGTGGGTCTCATGCACTCCACTGCATAGAAAATCAGAGGCCGTGAGGTCTGGTGGAGTGAAGCCAAGCTTGCTATCCTGCCCAGTGTCAATAGGATGGCCTTTAGCCCCAGCACCTATCTGGAGTTAGTAGGGATCTGACTCCCCACCTTCTTCATGTCTGGATAGCAGTACACCACAATGTACTCATCTATAGTCAGGACACATCCGTGCCTATGAGAACGTAGGTTCACTACTTCCCCCCATTGGGAAAGTCCAGTAATAAAGTATATGTCCACCATCTCCATGGTGAGGGACATCCCACCTATCTGGAATGGCTCTGAGTCTAGATCCCAGTAATCCACCAGCATCTACAATAGTCTTGGTTTGGCCCTTAAGCCACCAAGACACTAAAATTTGTAGAGCCCACATGCACGTAGCACTTGTTGAGCCATTAGATCGGTCCTTACTACCTCTTCTACATCACCATGTTCACGTTCTCTCCATTCTAGGACCATCCTGCACAAAAAATTGGAAGTTTTCCCATTAGAATAGTTAAAAAACCTTATGCGTGGCCACATACACGACTATTTGCCAAACATCCGTGTATGTACGCGACTGTGAGGGCATTTTTCACGTATATCCAGCCCTATATGCGAAAAAACCCTCGATTTCAGCATGGGTTGCAACGCCTATTTTGGATTGGCCTAGAAATCCAAAACCACCATGGAATTTGACAAAAATTGCATCAAAATGAAAGAGTAGAGCATGGGTAAGTACCTGGAAGAAACGATAGTGGATTCCGCCGACTGGATCTCCTGGAATTTGTTGTTGAAAATCTGAGCTCAAATGGGTAAAAATTTCAAATATTTTATAATGTTTTGAATTTTTTACTATTTATAGAATTTTTTCAATTTTTTTCAAATTTTTATCCCCTTTCCTATAGTTTGGACCATTTCTAATCATTTTGGACCGTTTTTGACCTAATTTATGATGTAGGAGACCTTTTTGAGTGCCGTTTCAGCCATTGGATTGACCCATTCGTGTCGATCTCAGGTATCATGTCTAAACTGGCATATAGGTTAGGTTTCATCACCGTTTGCATTTTGCATGACCTTGTGACCATTTCATTATAGCCTTAGTTATGAACCCACTCTATTATGTCACAGAACCTTCTTTCTATTTTAGAAGTGGCATGATATGAGTGGTAGAGCTTGACCTTACATGGGTACCCTAGTTAGTGCTTGATTTTCATTTGGTGCCCATGCTGACGTTTTGTCCCTTAGGGTGTGGGAATTCGTTGTATAGTAATGCCATGACATTTCGTAAGAGCCTCATACTCCTCTTGATCTTTTACTGGCCTATTTCCCTCAGGACTCCCTTATGTCAAGTTGTAATTGCATTATCACAAGATTTTCCTACCTTATTGAGCTTTATGCCAGCTTCCCTGACATTGAGTTTCAACCATATAGCCCAATCTTCTCTCATGTCTAGCCATGCAGAGCCATTTTATATATCCTTTGCAGCTTGATTCCCTTTTTACCAGGAGGGGATTTTCCCCCGAGTGTCGCTATCCTTGTTATAGCATATTTCACCACTCTAGGTGAATCACACTTTGTATGGCCTTCCCCTGTCCCGCTGCAGACTCTTTAGACCCCATGGACCATATTTTATCCTTTGATGTGTCCTTGATCATCCCTAAAAAACTATATAAAAGATGATATACGCGGCTTTTTCCTCGATAACCACGTACATACGCGGGTTTGACCTATATAACCGCGTACATCAGGATGTGTGCATAGTCCAAATCCTTTTGGAGTTTTCCTTGACATGGATCCGACTCATTTGACTCATGTCCTTCCATATGCCTTGAGATCACTCGGATTCGACCCTTCATTATCCCTTGTGAAGCTATATAAGGAACCCCTTGGTACATTGAAGGAATATAGAGAGATTGAGAGCAATGAAACTATAGTCCATTGTTGCTGGAATTATACTTGAGTCTGCATCCCTTTGTCCCTTTGGAGCACTTTTGTGTTCTTCCCAATCTTGCCTTTTGCTAGTGAGCTTGCTATCGAGAGATGGAGGATTGAAGTGGTGGAGGCCCAAGTGGGGGATTCAGTTTCTCCAGTTCGCAGACGTGTCGTCAGAGGTTGTATCTATCTTGTAATCTCTGATTTATATTAATAAGAACTATCTTTCCTTGTCCAATGATGTGTATTTGATTGAATATTGTATCCATTGGAATATGTCAAATGCTTTTACATTATTGATTATATATGCTAGAATAGATCTAACACCATGATATATAGTATGCTTGTATTGTTTACTTGTTGTTCAGGAAGTATTATATCAATTCAAGCTGAAGATTGGAAAGCTCAATGGGGATCTACTTCAACCATCCGGAATAAGGTACGAGGTCTGATCCTTTAGTGTTAGACGTTTTATTTCTATTGAATATTGGGAAAGATTGATTTCTAGAGTCATAGCTGTCTGTTGTGGTACCCCAAGCCATAGGAATTTCTCTCCGTAACAGAATTGGTAACTCTGTTGGGGATGTTCCTTGTTTTTCTTTGGGGCCGGGGGCACAATGGGCTTGATATTATGGATTTGCTCTCTGTTTCTCTCTATTTCTGTGTCACATTTTATAGTATGTTTGTCCATTGACACTCCCATTTATTGGTTTACCCTTGGCCTGCGTTTTACCACTGCCTTCTCTGTATATGCGTGTTTTTGGCTGAAAGTCACGTACATACGTGGATTTTTGGCCAAAAGTCATGTACATACGCATCTGTTCTTTATACAGTCGCGTACATCCTCCCTTTTGGTGAGTTTGATGTTGTGGGAAGTTGCTGGGTGGAATGTGAGTGTGGTTGGGTCTTCCTTGGGCTTGATGTTGTCTGTTGGATGCTTCTTTTGTGACCAGAGACCACTTTTTCATTGATTTTTCTTTGAAATTAATTTTAGTCATTTATCCTTTTTGTTTTGCCATTAGTGCATTACTCTTTTTGTCTCGGTGTCTTGCTGGGCTTGTCTTTTATACTTGCTGCAGAGACTGGGAGTTTTAGATGACTTTTATTTCATTTTTCATTCTTTTATATTGAAAAATACAAAGTAGTTGCACTCTTAGTTGCATCTTTGATATGGATTTGAGGAGGAACTTGCATTGGATTGCTTGGATGAGAGTTGTTTTTAGGCTTTCATATAGGAAGGATTGCATTGGCATTTGGAAAGGAATATATATTTATGCATCTCATGTAGTGGCATACCCTATTTTTCATTTGACAAAGATTGCACTTAGCATTGTTTGTTATGGTGTGCACTTTTATTTCACTGCTGAGTCTTCATATCACTAGTTGCACGGCCATTTCCCTTTGAGTAATTACAGCCAACTAAAATCAATGCTAATTAAAATGAATTACACTCTTTTATTTTTTAGGGTGCACCAACAAGATTAGGTTTTAGGATCTTGGAATAGTTCATTGTAAGTCGATTCTCCAAGATCACTAAACAACAACATCTAGGTGTCTATCCAGGGAGTGTGTGAAATCCTTGGTATAACCATCGTTCTCAGGATCCTCCTCTCAAACGGGAGTTAAGCACGAGGTAGTGTGAGCGTTTATTGATTGGGATGACCCCTAGTCATAACTGAGTAGCACCGGTGATATTGCCAGGATTGTTTCGAGCTTCGAGCTTTTGAGAGTTTCGAGCTTTGCTACCCTGCCCATACGGTCAATCCCGCCTACGACTGTCCACCTGAGCTTTGATTATATTGAGGTGACCTTAGTGACCTTACCTAGGATATCGAGGGGGGTACTTGTAGAGGTTATTCTGCATGTGTCCCGGACAGGTTGGGGTCGGACAGCATAGTCGCTATACGTGTTGAAGCTGAGGGCCACTATAATTGGTTACGTATCTCCGCTTGTAGTGTATGGGAGTTTCGGGCCTCTCCTAGGCGAGACATACCTGTTGCATTCGGGAGCTTATATATCCTCCCCTTGGTTTGCTTTTATTTTGGCTGTAGATTTCTTAGGAGTGTGCTCTTTGTGCGCTAGTTGGCCTTTGGGATCATGGTTACTTGAGTATATTTATGCTCTCTTGAGTTTGGGTCCTTTTATTTTCGGCATGCCTGGTATCCTATCACCTGTCTTGGTCCTAGTACGGACTCTGGTGTTAGACTTGGGGGTATCACAACCCCTTACCCTGCTCGTAGATTGGGGAATGGTCATCTTCCATCCTCTACTCCATTTATGGAGGATTTTTATTCCCTTTGCTCAGTCTTTACACCGGTGGTCACCCTCATGGGGGTGGTAGTGGATGTGTGAACGTTGGGCCTACACCTTAGTTTCCTTTTTATGTCTCATCGTTCACCGCATTGTTTCCTTTGGGTGCTGTTGTCATGATCATTCCTCCCTATATCCTATAGTTTGGATTCTTTATTGACTATTTTGGGTTGTTCTGGTCTAATATGGTTGTCATGTAGGATCTAGTTTTGTACACTCTCTCCGAGGTTTCGACCCGTTCGTGCCTGTCACATGTATTATGTCTGAACTAGCATATAGGTTAGGATTTCACATCCGCTTACACTTATGCATTGCCTTATGACCGTTCCATCTTAACCTTAGGTACGAACCCATTCCATGGTATCACGGAACCTTCATGTTGCTGTTAGAAGTGGTACTATGTGAATGGTAGAGCTTTCCTTTACATGGGTGCCCTAGTTAGCTCCCTTTTGCATTTGGTACCCATGCTGTGAGTCCTCTCTTAGGTCCGGGAGTCCTTTGTATAGTATTGCCATGACATTTCGCAAGAGCCTCATACTCCTCTTGATCTTATGCTGGCCTTTTTCCCTCTGGACTCCCCTTATGTCAAGTTGTGAATGCATTATCATGAGCTTTGCCTGCCTTATTGAGCTTTATGCCGGCTCCCCTGACATTCCGTTTCAGCCATATAGCCCGAGCTTGTCTCATGTATAGCCATGCAGAGCCATTTTTATGTCCTTCGTAGCTTTATTCCCTTTTTACCGGGAGGGGATTTTCCCTCGAGTGTCGATATCCTACACATGTATCCTTGCATTGAGCATAGGTATGTTCCACTGCTTGGAACTAGTTTGTTTTCCCTTATGACACTCGTCTCCTCCTAGTTTGTAAATATAAAGCTAGTTTATTCTTTTTTCAAGCTTTTCAAATAACTGAAAAAGTCCAAAAAAATCAAAAAACCAAAAAGCCGGACAAGGAAAGATGTTATATTTTGGCAGCTGTCAAGTCGTGTCGCCTTCGAACAGAGCACTGTATATCACATCCATTGGTTGGATTATAGTTTGACTTAGGAGCTGTACTCGTTTATCTGAGTTTATCTCCACCGATTGGTTAAGCTTCCAGTCCCTATGGAGCCTCTATTGATGCCTCCTGTGTCACAGAGATGTCCCAGTTTGTATATCGAGTCTATGCTGCCTTCATTCAGTCACCATACGTCGTTATTCTCTTGTTTGAAGGAAGTTGAAACCTGTGTCGGCCATTCCTCAGTTATCTTGACTTTGCATGTCGGCCATTCCTGGTACACTTACTGGTTTGTGCACTTTATGGTCGATTCCTTCCACATTAGATATCTTTGTTGAGTACCTCATGTTGGATGATGGGGGATGCCTTAATGCCCTCCTTTCAGTGGATTTCATCCCATCGACTTCAGATCATTTATTCTGGGATTGGAATCTAGAGTCCTTTTGAGTGCCTTGAGACATGCAGTCATTAGTGGCAGGTTCTCTCGCCATCGACAGTTTCTTGGGAATACATCAATGCCCCCTGATCGATGGACTCTCTCAAGTGTTCAACCTCAACACATCTATTCACACTTGTTAGTTTGAACTCTAGTACCTTGATTCCCATTATCATTATCAGTGGGTAATCTCGCGTCTGTTAACGGTATACATCAATGACCGGTAATCAGACGATGGACTACTATGTTCAACCTCGACACCTCTATTCGCATAGTAGGACATGTACTCGTAGCGGTTTGTGTAGAAGACCTTCCAGACTGGTGGCATCTCTTATATGCTACCTCCTTGATTGTGCCAGTGTTCATGAGATTTCAGCTCTCGTGAATTGATTCCAGTGTATGTCAGACATTTCCATCCACTATGAAGATCTGGATCTATTGTATATCTTCAGCCATTTTGGAGATCATGGTCCTTTGTATATTTTCATCGTGGAGATTTTGATCTATGTATATTGTACGTGGCGATGACCACATATGTGATATAATGTATTATGCCTATTCATGGCCATTGTACTCTTATGTATTTGGGATTGCTATATGTACTTGCAGTTATATGCAGAGTTGTATCATTGTACTATGCTGATTGGGTGGCTGGTATTCCATTTGGGATCCTTCATCACTCCACTTCTGGGATGGACTTATAATGTATTTCGGCCATCGTATGACCCCTCTGACCTCACACATTAGGGGGCATATGTTATAGCGGATTTCACCACTCTAGGTGAATCACACTTTGTATGGCCTTCCCCTGTCCCGCTGCAGACTCTTTAGATCCCATGGACCATATTTTATCCTTTGATGTGTCCTTGATCATCCCTAAAAAACTATATAAAAGATGATATACGCGGTTTTTTCCCCGATAACCGCGTACATACATAGGTTTGACCTATATAACCGCGTACATCGGGATGTGTGCATAGTCCAAATCCTTTTGGAGTTTTCCTTGACATGGATCCGACTCATTTGACTCCTGGCCTTCCATATGCCTTGAGATCGCTCCGATTCGACCCTTCATTATCACTTGTGAAGCTATATAAGGAACCCCTTGGTACATTGAAGGCATATAGAGAGATTGAGAGCAACGAAACTATAGTCCATTGTTGCCGGAATTATACTTGAGTCTGCATCCCTTTGTCCCTTTGGAGCACTTTTGTGTTCTTCCCAAGCTTGCCTTTTGCTAGTGAGCTTGCTATCGAGAGATGGAGGATTGAAGTGGTGGAGGCCCAAGTGGGGGATTCAGTTTCTCCGGTTCGCAGACGTGCCGTCAGAGGTTGTATCTATCTTGTAATCTCTGATTTATATTAATAAGAACTATCTTTCCTTGTCCAATGATGTGTATTTGATTGAATATTGTATCCATTGGAATATGTTAAATGCTTTTACATTATTGATTATATATGCTAGAATAGATCTAACACCATGATATATAGTATGCTTGTATTGTTTACTTGTTGTTGAGGAAGTATTATATCAATTCAAGCTGAAGATTGGAAAGCTCAATGGGGATCTACTTCAACCGTCCGGAATAAGGTACGAGGTCTTATCCTTTAGTGTTAGAGGTTTTATTTCTATTGCATATTGGGAAAGATTGATTTCTGGAGTCATAGCTGTCTGTTGTGGTACCCCAAGCCATAGGAATTTCTCTCCGTAACAATCCTACACATGTATCCTTGCATTGAACATAGGTATGTTCCACTGCTTGGAACTAGTTTGTTTGCCCCTATGATACTCGTCTCCTCCTAGTATATAACTATAAAGTAGTTTTATTCTTTTTCAAGCTTTTTAAATATTTGAGAAAGTCCAAAAAAATCAAAAAACCAAAAAGCCAGACAAGGAAAGATGTTATCTTTGGTAGCTGTCGAGTCGTGTCGCCTTTGAACAGAGCAATGTATATCACATCCGTTGGTTGGGTTTATATATTGACTTTAGGAGCTGTACTCATTTATCTGAGTTTATCTCCAGCGACTGGTTAAGCTTCCAGTCCCCATGGAGCCTCTGTCGATGCCTCCTGTGTCGCAGAGATGTCCCAGTTTTGTATATCGAGTCTATGCTGCCTTTATTCAGTCACCATTCATTGTTATGCTCTTGTTCGAAGGAAGTTGAAACCTAAGTCGGCCATTCCTCAGTTATCTTGACTTTGCATGTCGGCCATTCCCGGTATAGTTACTGGTTCGTGCACCTTATGATCGATTCTTTCCACATTATACAGCTTTGCTGAGTACCTCGTGTTGGATGATGGGGGATGCCTTAATGCCCTCCTTCTAGTGGATTTCATCCCATCGACTTCAGATCATTTATTCTGGGATTGGAATCTAGAGTCATTTTTAAGTGCCTTGAGACTTGCAGTCATCAGTGGTAGGTTCTCTTTCCATCGACAGTCTTTGGGAATACATCAATGTCCCCTGATCGATGGATCCTCTCAAGTGTTTGACCTCAACACATTTATTGACACTTGTTAGTTTTCACTCTATTACCTTGATTCCCATTTTCATTATCGGTGGGTGATCTCGTGTCTGTTAACGGTATACATCAATGACCGGTAATCAGACGATGGACTACTATGTTTGACCTCGACACCTCTATTCACATAGTAGGACATGTACTCATAGCGGTTTGTGTAGAATACCTTCCAGATTGGTGGCATCTCTTATATGCTACCTCCTTGATCGTGCCAGTGTTCATGAGATTCTAGCTCTCGTGACTTGATTCCAGTATATGTCAGACATTTCTAGCTATTATGGAGATATTGATCTATTGTATATCTTCAGCTATTATGGAGATCATGGTATTTTGTATATCTTCATCATGGAGATTCTGATCTATGTATATTGTACGTGGTGATGATCACTTATGTCATATCTTGTATCATGCCTATTCATGGCCATTGTACTCTTATGTATCCAGGACTGCTATATGTATTCACAGTTATGTGCAGAGTTGTATCATTGTACTTTGCTGATTGGGTGGCTGGTCTTCCATTTGGGATCCTTCATCACTCCACTTCTGGGATGGACTTATAATGTATTTCGGCCATCGTATGACCCCTCTGACCTCACACATTAGGGGGCATCTGTTATAGCTGATTTTACCACACCTGGTGAATCACACTTGTATGGCCTTCCCTTGTCCCTCTGCATACTCTTTGGACCCTATGGACCCTTTTTATATCTTTGATGTTTCCTCATTCTTTTCAAGTTGGTGATCAGGTATGGCTATACCTCAAGAAATACCAATTCACTCGTCCATACAAGAAGCTAAATCCTTTGCATTATGGCCCATACACTTTTATTGAGCATATTGGAGAGAACACTTTCAAGATCGACATTTATTCATACCTAAGTCTACATCTAGTCTTTAATATGGATCTACTTCAACCATATCATGCACCATTTCTAGAAAAAACATACTTGCAGACAACAAAACCTGAATACATACATCCATATGTTCAAGATCCTCTTCCTTATGACACAATCATGGGATGAAGAGTACACCATACAAGAATGCAAGCAATTCCCTTGTTTTAGGTAGCTAAAGTAGGAAAAATCCCAACCCAATGAAAGTGTTATTCTAATGATGAAATGACCAAGAAGTTTCCCAATCTTCATGAGCAAGAAATGGGGACCATTGCTTCTTAAGGAGGGAGGAATGATCCATCCAAGCAATCGATTGGATTGTTCGACTAGTTGGCCTACTCCTAGTCAACTTATCACATCACCTATCAAAGTCGATGACTAACGACTACCGAAAACAACCACAACATAACTCATCAAATACTGACGAATACAACATGATCTGTCCACATCGACCACTAAACACCGATAATACCGACTTCGACAGATTATCGCTCTATTTACTAGTTGACTATGACGGTTTCACTTCTATGATAGTTACAATTTCTCTTGTAATTGAACATAAGGGGAAGGCACCCAAGTGTTCCAGAACAATCTATATAAACCTATACATTAATGTATTATGAAGAAAGTGATGAATGTAACAAGTTAAATAGAGAAGTAATATAAGAACTTTGTTCCAAATTCTTACATTTTGTTTGTAAACATATTCTTATTGCCTGATTGATTTGATTTGTCGACATATTCTATATTGCTTCCACCATAAAAGAACTTGACTCCTTCTTTCAGACCTATTTTCCCCCGTTGAACACCTAGGTGATGCATATCAATCATTCATGCAAAGAGGTTGTTTGGTTGCAAAGATCATGTTCAAATATTGGGTTTAGAGAACATGATGTTAGGTTGTATTTTGGAAATGAGAGTGGAATATTCCACAAAGAATCCAACATATCATTCAAAGACAAAACACATTGATGTTCAATACCATTTTGTGAGGGATATGGTGGAGAACACGAAGATGTTACTAGAAAATGTAGAGAAAGTGAAGAATGTTGCAGACTCATTGACAAAGTTGGTAAGCACAATGAAATTTTCCTAGTTTAGAGAAATGATGGGCTTGGAAACCTTGCTTAAGTGAATTGAATTCCCAAATCTCTTGTTTATGCAGAGAAGACAACAAGTGGGATAATGTTTGGAATGTTATGTTATTTGCATGAGGATCGACTGGAAAATTCGATAGTCAATTGGAGTTAGAGGAAATATATGGCAACAAACTGGTCAACCGATTGAGTCACAATAAGTTGTTTGGTCAAAGGAAAACAACTTGGTTTATAGGAAGTCGATGGAAGGACCAAAAGGAAAAATGGGTAATCGATGAAATTTGACCTAGTCAAGTCGATTATAAAAGAATAATTGAAGTGGTTAGAAATTTATGAATTGTCATTAATGAGTAGCTGGTTGTATTGCATATATAAATAACATGTAATGGCTATGTATGATGTACCATGCAACCATATACTATGAGGGGTATAGAGCGTAGCATGATCATGTAATAAAGTGTGATTTGTGGTTTAGCAATGTTAAATTTAGTGAACCATGTATATTCAAGCTTGAATGAAATAAATATGAAAAGAAGGGTGCAGTAGAATCAATAATTCAATCTAAAACTGATCAATTGATTAATGACAGAAATTTCACACAAATAGGACAAGAACGGGTTAGAATATCATTACATTAATTTATCATTAATGTGTCTATAATACAATAGGCATTCAATAGGAAAAAAATGAATACCCTTGGGAAGATTCAAATTCTCCCACTCAAATTGACTCATGCGCTAACTCTGTGAGAGAAAAATTATCATTGGAGCTCAGTATTGCAACTCTGAATAACTAAATCAGTCTACAATCAGTTAATTGATGAAGGGAGGTGAACAAAGGCACCCACACTCCCTTAAATCATGTAAACTGGCTCTAGGATAACTGATTATGATCTAACTGATTGTGACTGGAGCGTAACTAAACATAATTGCTTACCTACCAAGGTATACTGAAGGAGATTACTAGTGTCTCTCAAAGTGAGTTCCAAAATTATAGGGGTTGGTCCCTAGGACACCTAAACAGATGCATGAAGGAGCAGTAAGTGGTCGGTGGATCCTAGGTGTGCCCCCCATGCACTAATGAAGTGACGATGACCTCCTAAGTTAGTAAAATAGACCAAATAGACTATGTGGGTGTAGTGGAGATTTCTCTTCAGCTACGTACAAAAGCACCTACCTTAGATCAATCAGATCTAAGGATAGAGTTCATGGTGCGAGGGAGGAGCTCAATATTGACTATTACAATAAGAAATAAATATTTATTTCATTTTTTATTTTAGGACCTAACTAGTAAAACAAAAATATAACATACCTTTCAATAAGATGGGGCACTGTAGTCATTTGAGGATGTGATCCGACGACTCCCATGATTTATGGAGGAAGGAATAATGATGTTTTGGACCAATTTTGGTGGAATTTGATTGTGAAGGTCAAAATGAAGGAAATAATGGTGGGAATATGATGTATAATTATGGTTTGGACCATAGAGATCTACGTGGACAATTTTTGGTGTTAACATATTTCCCTATAATGTGTGAGGGAGAGAGCTCATCATAGGATCAAGGGAGAAATGGTGACAATGGTGGAGAAACCAGAGAGAATTGAGGAGGAGTTGGAGGATCCTCATTCGAACTACAGTGGATTTTGATTTGTATTTGTATTAATTCTCAAAAATGGAAAAGGTACATATAATCTCATACATATATATGGGCGAGGTAGGCATACCCATTATTGTATCAATGCATCAATATACAAATGGGGATCATGGCTGAAATAATAGGATTCGATCAATACATACAACTGGAAGTACATAATGGTGGCCTTAATGGGAGGCTGAATACAAATATATATCTGAAGAACCGGTACATAGAAACAATGGTATTCTATTGGAATGCAATATCACAACAAATGATGTTCTACTGAATATGAAGGTGTACACAACTGTACGGACTCAATGGCTTAGAGTCGGAATCATTGAGATACAATAAACAAAATCTGATACTAGAGATATAAATAAGCATGATACTGAGAGGCTTCCAAACACTGTCTCCAACCCATCCCGGAGATCACAAGGGACATGAAATTGAATAGGTCCAAAAATAGACTCCCCAATGTGTTAGAGTTGGGTAACAACCTGGGTCTTTGACCAAATAATGAAGGAACCAATACCCTGTACGAATATCAACGGTGCGATAAAGTAGTTGAAGTCGAGAACGTGAAACAAAACCAACCCAAAAGGAACTAAGGGATCCTTCCAAGTGGTACAAGGAACTCATCAATGAGGTGGATGAAACCAGGATACATGGACCTTTGGGTCTATCCTATGGAAAATATGTGTTGACTTCGACAGAGAGAGACCAACAAATCCTAAGGAAATGAGGTTTCCTTGATAGAAGCATGAAGGGCTCAACAAGATATACAAAATAATAATGGGATTAAGACACTAAATGGGGAACAAGGGCAGGGGAGTATGGGGGACTCAAAATTCCTTTGTTCAGATTATAATAGTACAAATGACTTGACAACATATGAAACTGACTCATGGGGAGGGAATCATAGCTGCGGAACTGAGGAGATGACTATAATGAGATATACTTGGGGAAGTAACTGGACAAGTGATATCTAGGGGATCCAAGGAAGACTCATCGCAGAGCACTTTGAACAAAGGAGACCCAATGGGGGAAATATTCCATAATGGGAGACTATTTGAAATATGTGTGGGCACCGAAAGGAACTGTTTGGGCCTTCTTCATAGTTTAAGGAGCACAAAGAAGGGAGAGAAGTATGCTCAGTATGATATTGTATCATGGTTTTTTGTCGAGCCCAAGACAATAAATGCTCGATGGTGTTTTCATGTTTAGAGAGTCTAAAAAAATGAAGAAGACTCCAAGGGTTTCTTTTTCATGTTGTAGACTCCTAACTCCAAAAGAAAGGATAAAATTGTACAAAGAGAAATCTCTCAGCCAAAAGGGGAAGAGAGACTTATTTTCCCTAGGTAGTCTGACTAGGCTGAAAAAGGATAAACTATATTGATTGGATGATCATTCAAATACTTTTACAAGCATGAAGGAAGCCAAGTTTTCTCAATGATATTTTCTTTATGAGAGGGCTGGAAAAGAGCTTAAATAAAACCCATAAGTGATATTTTTCATAGTTTACGGTCCCAATGTCCAAAAAAACATAAAAGGATATAAGGGGAACTGTTCCTAGATGGAAGGTGCTAGGGTGGTAATTTTCTTTAATTAGTCTACATAGTCTAAAAAAGGGGATAAACGCAGTCACATATATGCCCATTCAAATACTTTAACGAGCATGAAAGAAAGCAAGCACGCTTGACAATATTTTGATTCTTTAAGGAGTTAGAAAAGAGCTTAACAAAAACTCCATAATGACCAGTCAAGCAAGGAGGAAGTGTTCGATGCACCAAAAGAACTGTTGTTGAGATCATGGATGACAAGGAAAAAAATAACAATGGAACACTCGTGGGGTCTCCTTGCGGGACGGTGAATGGTGGTAAAATAACATAGAGTTTGCAGTATGGATGAAGTGGAGGGCTCGTGAACATGTCAATACATAAGGGGTTCAATTTTATTGGTGGAATGCAAATCGAGGTAACTCCAAGAAATGGCCCAAAAAAATATAGGGAGAGCATGAGACGTGAGTTCCATAGGTGGAAAAAGGGTGAAAATCCTAACCCGACGATGTGAACGTCGTGAAAAATGGAAACCGGATGACTCTGACTAATAGCTTGTGAGGCTGGCCCCAATTCATTTGAGTATGGGGAATTTTATATGATATGTATGATTAGATGAGAAATCCTATGGAGATTCTATTTTTTGTATTGATTATGATATTGTGATATGAATGTACGTGGATGCATATATTTGTAATTTATGGTTTTTTTGAGTCTCTTGTTATAAGATGACTATGGCTATATGATGTATATGACATATGTATGCAGGACTATACGATGATGCATGATGGGGCTTATTTACTATATGCAATGATTGATGTTCCACTCTATAACGTCAATAACCATTTGGTCTGCTACACTATTGAGAGTTCTGGGAACATGCATGAAAGTAATGGATTCGAAATGTTTAACCAAGTGTCTAGTGCGTAGGAAATTTCTAAGAGGCAGGGATATCATACCCGATAGAAGTTATTCATCTGGACAAAATGCATATGTGATTGTAGCAAGACATCAAGGAGATGCATACCCAAGTGAAGAGAGGTGGTCAGGAGATAAATGACACCGTTGTACTCATCCTAGTTATGGGTATCAACACCAACACACATTCCATTGATATGGATAAACTCATGTGACAGGGAATAAATGACCCACGTAGCCGAGGCGAGATTAGGAGACCATCTACTCTCACTATTAGCAAAACCAAGATAGGAGGGAAAGGTAGGATCCATATGGAACAACCAAGGAAACACAATTTTAGACTCGTGGTGAAAATGGTGCAAAACAAGAAGGAACTAAATATGATATAAGGGTATGTAGGTTGGTTGGATTATGCATAAAATATCTTGAGGTAGATCCCATTGAGTGGATTCTTGAAGAGGCGATCATTAGATTCAGTGAGGAGGTATTCCCCATTTCCGAGATATCAATGGATGATATAAGGGCCATACCACATGGGTTCGAGCTTCTATTTTCCATTCTTATCATTGGCTTGATCATAGACAAGGATGAGGTTCCCCTCGCTAAAGGTGCGTGGGTGGACATGGGAGTCATAATGGGACTTCGACTGTGCCTTGGCTGCTTCGATCATTTGGAGAGAAACATGATGGTCCTCATCGATTTGTTCAATCATAGGTAGGTTGTTTTCCAATGATGAAGTATCAGGTAGAAGCTCGACGACAAGGTAGAGTGATGGAATCTGGCATTCAATGGAAAGAACCAACTCCACACCTTGGAATAAAAGAAGTGGGGTAAAACTGATGGAGGTTTTAGTCAATGTCTGGTAGGCCTAGAGGATGGAAAAGAGCAAGTGGTGCCATTTGGTCTTGTGTTTGTCCACCATTATTTGGAGCATGTTTTTGAGGATCTTGTTGATAGCCTCAACTTGGCCATTTCCTTGAGGGTAATAAGCAAAGGAATACTGGTGTTAAAATTTCAACATAGCGAAGAGCTCTATTAGAACAATGTCCTCGAAGTGAGAACGATGGTCTGAGACTAGTTGGAGGGGGACATTGAAATTAGCAATAACATGGTTAAACAAGAATAATGTTGCAGTTTCATCCTTACAATTGAATGATGGAATGGATTCAACCCACTTGGTGAAGTAATCAACTAAAACAATGATGTATTTATGGCCGCAGAACAAAGGAGGGTTATAGGTCATGAATTCAATCACCCATTTGCATAAGGGAATGACTACGACGACAGGATGTAGTGAAGCGAGAGGGGTCCTTTTCTTTGGATCTAAGTGTTGGAAATTGTGGCAGTGTTTGACTGCATGAATGTAATCGAAAAATACTGTGGGATAGAAATAACCGGTGTAGAGAATATTTTGGGCGGTAGCCAAATCAGAGAGGTGGACACCACACGATCCACTATGATAGTCATTCAGGACATGGTCATATTCATCATGGGTGAAGCAACGATGTAGTATGGTGTATACACCACGACAATACAAGACATCAATGATAAGGAAATATTGAGTATCTTGGTGTCAAATGCGACGATGATCTTCGGGGATTAGATGGGGCCCGAATTTCTGTGTGTGTAGGTAATGGATGATGCCCCCATAACACGGGTCCTCTGTAGATGTTACAGAGAGAAAATTCCTATGGCTTCGGGTGTACCACAGTAGACTGAATGACACCAGAAATCAATCCTTTCCAATATACAAGAGGAATAAAGACATCTAACAGTAATGGATATGAATCGTACCTTATTTCGGATGGTTGATGTAAATCCCAGTTGAGATTTTCCAAAATTCCTGCATTCACAATTCCCTCTCAACAATAGCAAACAAGACAAGCATGCTATATATTCAAGTGTTAGGCCTACTCTAGAATATATAATCAATCATGTATAAGAAAATAAATACATCTATGGATATAGTATTCATATTTATGCACATGTATTGGACAGGAAATGGATATTTCTATTAATAAAAACAGATATACAATAGTGCAACCTCTCTCAGAACTTCTTCAAACTCGAGAAATCGAATCCTCCACCTGGGTCTCCACCACTTCAATCCTCCATCTCTCAATGGAAAGCTTACAAAGCGAAGGCAAGCTTAGAAAGAGCAGCACCGTGTGATCCAAAGGGACAAAGGAATGCAGAATCAAGCATAACAAGTGAGGTAACAATGGACTATAGTTTCCTTGCTCTCAATTTTCTCTTTCCTTCAATGTATCCAAGAGGCTCAATATATAGCACTCCAAATAGGCAATGGAGGGTCGAGTCCGAGCGTTCTCAAGGAACATGGAAGTAAAAGAGTCAAGATATTCGGGACTCTATAAGGAAAAATCTAAAAAAATTTGGCTTTATGCACATTTCCTGATGTATGCAGGTTTTGGATCAAAAGCTGTGTATACACACGATTATAGATTTAAAAGTCACGTATAGGCATAAACATGTGTGTTTTGGGGACTTTCTTGGAACATCAAAGTATAATATGGACAAAGGGGGTCCAAAGAGTCTACAGAGGGACATGGAAGGCCATAAACATGTGTGGTAAAATCAGCTATAACATATGCCCCCTAATGTGTGAGGCCAAAGGGGTATCATGATGGCCGAAATACACTATATCCATCCCAGAAGTGAAGTAATGAAGACCCAGGTGGAAGAACCATCCATTCATCAGTACAATAAAATGATCAATCTCTACATATGACTGCAAATATACATATAGCAATCTCATATAAATAAGAGTACAATGGCCATGAATAGGCATGATCAAGGAGGTAGCATGTGTGGAATGCCACCAATATCAGAGGTCTTGTACGCAAACCACTACGAGTCCATTTCCTACCATGTGAATAAAGGTGTCGAGGTTGAACATGATAGTCCATAGTCTGATTACCGGTCATTTATGTATACCGTTAACAAATGCGAGATATCCCATCGATAATGATAATAGGAATTAAGGTACATAGTGTAATCTAACAAGTGTTAATAGATGTGTTGAGGTATAACACTTGAAAGAATCCATCGATCAGGGGACATTGATATATTCCTAAAATTGTCAATGGTGAGAGAACCTAGTGACTGATGATTGTAGGTATAAAGGCACTCAAATGGACTCTATACTCCTATTCCAAAATAAATGATCTGAATTCGATGGAATGGAATCCACTAGAAGGAGGGAATTAAGGAATCCCCCATCAACCAACACGAGGTACTCAACAAATCTGGATAATGTGGAAGAACTCAAACAAACAAGATGTGCATGAACCAGTAACTGTACTGGGAATGGACTACATGCAAATTCAAGATAACTGAGAAATGGCTGACTCAGGATTCAACTTCCTTTGAACAAGAGCATAAGGAAACTGGTGACTAAAGGTAGGCAACATAAACTTGATATGCAAACTTGGACATCTATGTGACATGGGAGGCATCAACAGAGTCTCCATAGGGACTAGAAGTATAACCTGTCATTGGATAAAAAACTCAGAGTAATGAGTACAACTCCTAATTTCAAACTAACAACCCAACCAATGGATCTGATATACAGTGCTCTGTTCGAAGGCGACGTGACTCGATAGCTTCCAAAGATAATATCATATCCCTTCCGGCTTTCTATGTTTTTAAATTTTTTTTGGACATTTTCATATGTTGAAAAGCTTGGAAAAGAATAAAAGTGCTTTATAATGTACAACTAGGAGGAGAGGAGCGTTGTGGGAAAGCAAACTAGTTCCAAGCAGTGGAACATACCTATCCTCAATACAAGTAATCATGTGCATGATAAGGACACTCGGGGGGAGGTCTCCTCCCAATAAAGGGTGATAAAGCTGCAAAGGATATGTAAAAGGATCTGCTTGGCTAGGATTAAGACAAGCTCAGGATACGTGGATTATAACTCGGAAGCGGGGAATCGGCGTAAATCTCAACAAGACAAACAAAAATCATGAAATGAAATTAAAACTTGATATACAATGGAGTCCCTATAGGGAATGGCCAACATAAATTTCAAGAGGAGTATGAACCTCTTGCACCAGGACATGGCGGGACTATAAGGCACTTCCCAAATAGCAGTATGAAGGTTCCAAGACATCACGAAGTGGGGTCGTACCTAAGGTCAAGATGAAATGGTCATAAGGAAATGCATAAATGCAAGTGGACGTGAAATCCTAACCTATATGACAGTTTGACATTATACTTTTGATAGGCACGGATAGATCAAAGCCTTGGTCAAAATTCGCTCAAATTGGATCCCTACACAACAATAATAGGCCAAACGGTCCAAAAAGGTCAATAACGGTCCAAACTATAGAAAAGTGGGTAAAATTTTCAAAACAATTTCTATAAAATAGTGAAAAAAATATTTTTTTCCATACCATTTGGAATTTCACCCCACATAGTGTTTTTGAACCAAAAACTTGAGAAGCCGATTTCGGGAGCTACGATCCACAATCACAAACCACTTGGATTAGGTAAATCCTCATGCCCTTCTCATTTAGTTCAATGCTTTTATTTTAGTTTTTCATCGTTACTTTTTTTTATTTTATGCAATCCAAAAAAGGCAATTTCGGACCACGCGGAAATTAGCTAATTTCCGTGTATAGGGCACGACATACACATAAAATCCTTCAATTCCCGCGTATGTACACAATTGTTTTCAAAACAACCATGTATAAGGACACGTTTAATAATTTTAAAAGAAAAGACTCATGCAACTCTAAATTTTTTGCGTAGGATAATTAGTGAGTGGCATGAACGTGAGCATGAAGACGTTAACAGGGATGTGCAAGGAAATTTAATGGCCCAACAAGCTTTGAGGGCTTAATGGTTTGTACAAATTCTGGCGTCTTGGTAGCTTGAGAACCAAACCAAGACTACTCCAAATGCTGGTAGATTATTGGGATCAAGATATGAAGACATTCCAGCTGGATGGGATGCCCCTCAGCATATAGGTTGAGGATATATACTTCATTAAAGGAATCTCCCATAGAGGGGAGTTGGTCAACCTACGAGCTCATGGGTTAGGAGGTGGCCTCACAATAGAGGAATACATTGCAGTTTACTGCCTCTCCGGTACGGAAAAGGTTGGGAGCCAGATCCCAACGAACTCGATCCAAAATATAGGGATGAAGGCAATACTATTGGTACTTGGCAGGATTGCAGGAATGCCATCCCTTCATCAGGCATATATACCATTTATGTTCTATGCGGTGGAATTCATGAGGGCCACCATTTATGATTGGAGTACCTCACTGTTGGGAAACATGAAACAACAACTGACAAACTGCAAGATGGAAAGGATAAGAAACCTTGCCTTTGTAATCATCTTGAGTATATTTTTCTTTGAGCATGTGTTGGGGCTAAGCCCAAGACTGGAGATCACTCCTCACTATGCTCAGGACCCAGATCAGCTGCACTGGGAGATTGTGATGCAGAGACTGGGAGGGGGACAAGTAGCCAACCCCTACCCAACATAATTATTCCTCTGGTGGCGCAGGAAAATCATAGCCATAGATGACTACCCATACAAGGGGATAGAATTACATGGCGACCCTAATATGATCATTCCACTGGGATCCGCATACAAAGACATAGGTAAAATTCCTGACTCTATCTTGTTTTTGAATTATTAAAATTTTTTATGCTTTTTTATATAGTGAAATAAAAAATACATGTTTTTGTGTGATGACATATATTGATACTTGGTCATATATACGCAGATGTTGGACCTAGATGGCTAGACGGTTTCCCTTAACATTGTCATAGGGGGAGGGGTGATGACATCATAGGTGTGGATGCAGAGCGTACGCTCCAAAACATCCATACAAACTTCATTCAACTGACACACAGAGTGCCCATGGCACAAGTCGAGGAATTTCTTGAGGCTATGCAACAACAGGTGGTTGGTGTACCATGCGCATGGGTTCACTTATTCCGATGGATGGATAGAGTTGGCTCCACAGGATTAGAGGCCTAGATGTACTTTTTGTTTTATTGAGCGTGTAGTATATTTTGGTGGCTCGGAAGCCCCATTTTTGTATTATGACATTATGTATTATGACATCACTTTTTGGACTATATTTTAATGAAAAAGACTTATGATGATCATTTATTTATATTTACATGTGTAAATGTGTTGTGCATGCTTTAATGTCTGTGCATCAAATGCCAATCTAGTACGTAATTTGCATATGAATCAACAACTTGATTATAATTTCTTGGAATGTGAATGTATGTAATGTTCTCAAATTGTCGTTCTAACAACCTTACTCTCAAGAATCTTCGTAATAGAGTTGAATCTCTAATACGATACAAACCATTTAACTGTAAGACCACTAACTATGATTCAAGACGTACCTCAAGAGACCGAATACCATGTGAGATGGCATCGTGTAATCACTCAATCAAGACACTATATTCAAAAATATTTTTTGATGAAGGTCGTAGACATACACCTCCTAAAGACAAAACCTAACTCGTAGGAGTATAAAACACCCAAGAAAGCGAAGCTGATTTTTGAGTGTGGAAGTCAGCACTGTCAGTGAATCCTACATATACCGAAGACTCTATTGACATCTGCCACAACAAATGGAAGCAAGTGAACCAACTTTATCACCACAAGGGAATCAAAACTAAACTATGCAATTGTACAATAATATACAAAGTATCAGCCCTAGATGAGAATTACACATAGTATTTTTTGAGATAGAACCCATTTCTAGGATCCGCCAAGGATGTCCCTTCATAATCCACCAGCTTGTAAGCACCTTTTTCTAACACTGGTTTAATCATGTAAGGCCCATGCCACATAGGTTTAAACTTCCCCGCCCCTAATGGTTCACTATTTTTGTCCCATAAGAGGACCAAGTCAACTTCAGTAAACTTTCGGGGACGGAAAAAATTATCATAACGGGCTTTAATGCGACACTTATTAACCTAAAGAGCCACCAAGGAATCCCAACACTTCTCATCAAGTTGCTCCAAGTGGACTAGATGTTCTTCCAATGCAGAAGTCTCTAGTAAAAGTTCCATGACTAGCTTCAAAGAAGGGATTTCACATTCAATAGGTAAAATCGACTCCACCCCATGCACCAACTGATATGGGGAAAACCGATGGTAGTCATAACCGCAGTTTGATAAGACCACAAAGAAGGATATAACATGATATGCCAATTGGTCTTGCTTTGTGTGATGGTTCGTTGGATAATGGACTTAAGTGACTTGTTCACTGCTTCAACCTGTCCATTCGTTTGAGTATAGTAAGAAGAGGAATGATATTGCTTATACCCTAACTTCAAAGACAACTCAGCCATCATCTTATTTTGAAAGTGTTTTCCATGGTCAGTGACAAGCTCCTTCGGGATACCAAACCGGGTGATAATCTGATTGAATACAAAATTCATGGTTGTCTCACCATCGACTTTGATTGTGGGCATAGCCTCTGTCCATTTCGTCAAATAATCAAAAGCCATTATGATGTGATGATGCCCCCTAGCCAAAGTTGGGTTTCAATCCATAAAATAAACCCCCCACTTAGTGAAGGGAATGGAAGTGATAATCAGATGTAAATGGGACGGATGCAAGTGCATATTCCGTGCAAACACCTGGAAAGGGTGGCACCATTTGACCGCATTAACACAATCCTTGAAGATCGATGGCCAAAAATATCCCGCTCTCAAAATATTTTGAGTTGTAGAAAGCCCAGATAAATTACCACCACACATCTCTCCATGGCAATCATTTAGCATAAACTCAACCTCTTCATGGGTTAAGCACCAACACAAAATGGAATCAACCCCACGACGATACAAAGTGTCATCAACAACGAGGTAATTCTTCGCTACATGATATAACCATTGACGCTCATTTCACAAGAGATGAGAAGGAACCTTCAAATTTTGAAAATAAATGGTAATGTCCCCATACCATGGGTCCGTAGTAGAAATGAGAAAATTTTTCTCATCAATGAAAGATTCCTCATGAACCTCCCCTTCATCCAAACTAGGAAAATCAGATATTATCTCAACAAAAATTAAATGACTTCTTTGACTTTGCTGAAATAAACTCGAGATCAAATTCTTTCCATATCACAATCCATTTATTGTACTTCCCCCCTGTCATCCTTCTTGTGAGGATAAATTGAAATGGATTAATTTGAGCCATAACCAAATTTTGGCGAAGAAGGATATAATGCCTCAAATGTTGGACCGCATGGACAGTATCTAGGGCTAGATTCTCGACATGAGTGTAATGAAGCTTCGCATCAATAAGGTTTCGGCTAAGATAATAGATGACATGCTCTTGGAGCTCCTCATCCTCTTGATCCAAGACCATATCAATCATCTCTTGAGACGCGGCCACATATATCAAAAAGTCATGGCTATAGTTGGGTGGAATAAGCAGGGGGGATGACGCCAAGGATTTCTTTAAAGAATCAAAATATTACTGGGCTCACTCATCCTAAATAAATGGTGTGTCTTTCTTCAATAAATGCATGAAACCCTTAGTCAAATTGGAAAAATTGACCACGAATCTTCGCAAGAAGCTCGACATCCCTCGCAAACTCTAAATATGTCTAATATTACGTGGGGGATACAATTGAAGTATTGCCTCAACCTTTAAAGGGTTGAATCTAATGGCCTCCTTTGAAATGATGAACCTTAGTAAGCGACCTACTTTCACACAAAAGACACACTTATGAGGATTTAACTGAATTTGATATCGACAACATCTTTCAAAAACCAAGCGAAGATGATCAAGATGATGCACCCTCAAACGAGAGTGAGCAACTAAGTCATCAAGATAAAATTCAATTATGATTTTACAGTTGTGAAAAGCAAACATCATATCCCGTTGAAAAATAGCTCCAGTGTTTTTAAGGACGAAGGGAATTTATCGATGTGCAAATGTACCCCAAGGACAAATGAAAGTTGTTTTATGTTCATCCTTGGGTTTAATATGGATCTGATTGTATCATGAAAATCCATCCATAAATGATAAAACCTCACTCCCCACACACTCATACAAAATCTAATCAATAAATGGTGTGGGGAAGTTATCCTTAGGACAAGTTCGATTCAAGTCTCTGAAATCAGTGCATACACGGATCGTTCCCTGCTTCTTGTCAATCAGAATGGGATTTGACACCCATTCAGTCAAGGGAACGGGATAGATGAAGCCAACCTTAAGCAACTTCTCTACCTCATCCTTAATAGCAGGTGCTTTCCTAGGAATCATCGCATGCAAACATTGTCGAAAAGGTTTAGCATTCAGATAGGTTTTAATTTCATGTTCGACAATGTGATGATCAATTCTCAACATCTCAACATACGACCAAGCGAAAACATCTCGAAATTATTTAAATAACTTGGTGTATGTTTCAACTTCATTGAGGGAACAATCCACCCCAATGTACACATTCTCAATCTTGCTAGGAGTTCGAGAAATTTTGATAGGTATAGTAGGTGACAAGTTGGCCATGTTCCCTTCATCATACTTACTAGGAAAGCCTAATGGGACTACAGGCATACCAAATTTCTCGCTCATAATCACCCTATAGTCACCACACTCTATGCGATCAAGCTTAGGAAGAAAATAAGATCTATGATGCAACTCTCCCCAAGTTTGTTCTAAACCAGACATAGCTTTGAGAATAGCTTCATTCGTTGGAAAAGTGTCATTGAAGCAGTCATGCTAGTGAGATGATGCAACCTCCCAAGAAAGCAGTATAAGGGTCCTCCTCCTCCTTCCGTGAAGAGGAAGGAATAGGATCTACAACAATACCAATATTAGCTTCATAAGCCAACAAATTTGTAGATAATGACATGTCCATCTCAGCAGGTCGAGAGAATTAACCCGAAGTACTCAGACAAGGGAGAGTCCAAGGATCCTCCAAATGTAAAGTACAAAAAGGAACTCAACTCAACGATGACGAAGCTCTACCAAGACTAGAACCTATTATAAGAATAGGTGTGGGACAATTGAAAGTTCCCATCAATGAAGGATACATTCCCACCCCAACATTCTCAGTTGTCAGCTGAGAATGATCAATCATCGGGATAGTAGCTCTCGACGATGCTTTCGTATCGAAATTATCAAAATATTTTTGATTGATCGTAACAATCTTCCCATACAAAAGAAAAAAAACTACTCAAAAGAGAGATGACATGACCACTTGCATGTTACGAATATAGTTACGTCCTAGTAAAATATTATAGTCGAGGGGTGCATCAACCACTTCAACCTCGATCGCTATGATCTTCCCCCCAATTGGACCTCAAGGGAAGGAAGTATACCATGCGGTTGAAAATATCTTCCATCAAACATAGTCAACATGGTTCCATTTTTGACAATGTATGAGAACCCAAACCCTTCTAACAAGCTAAAGACATCACAGAAGCCGCAGCGACTTCATCAATCACTCTGTGCTTGATGGTGTTGTTTATACATTCTACATGAATTAAAAGAGACACATGAGTAAGGAAAGCGAGGATGGAATCCATGATTTTCGAATTTAGTTGTTGTGGAAGAAATCCCATCAACAACCCCAAGAGAAAACAAGGCTTTCCTTTGTGAAGGGAAAGTTTGAAGAACTTCTAAAGAAAACATCACACAAGGAGTCTGGCCCAAATCTTGGACAACAGAATAGTTATGGGCGACTCGAGAATTAGGTTTGCACCCTGAACGCTTTAGGACTCCCTTAGGAATGTGAGGTGGAGCTTCAGGAATGTCACTAGGTTTATCAATACGTAAGGATATATTGAGTGGAGCAGGTTCTTTTCCTAGGCCAATTTGCGACGTACCATAATCCTTAACATGTGTCACAAATTTTTTGACAAACATCATGTTGATGCAACCATGACCACTTACGATGTTCGGTGGGTTTTGACTCCCACCAGAAGCACTTCCAGGTTCCATGATCCTTGAGTTCATATTTTGGTTTTGCAGTAAAGGATATGACAACACAGCTGGGTTCTGTGCGATGAACTTCGAGGAATATTCCATACGAGGGCACAAGTGAGTGAGGTGATCTGCCCCACAAATATTGCAAGGTAACTTAACCTTACATTTATCCTTCTTGTCCCCCCAGAATTATTATCGTTCTTGTCATCATTAGCATTTCCATTCATATTCCCACCCTTTCAGTTGTTTCTACCTTCTTATTTTGTCTAAGTTGTTGGTTACCCTTTTGGTTCGATGATTGCACGGAAAGTACATTCGCCATTTGAGTGGGATGATATGAAGTCGTAGCTTGTCCCGATGCAGGATGGTTAATAGACAACTTATTCATTTTATTTGTAACCAAGTATATAGTTTTAGCACTTGCAGATCCAACAATTTCGTTGACATGTGGCCTAGGTTTGAACTTTGGATTGAAATTGGATCGTGGTGCATTTAGAATAATCTCATACAAAACTCCAGACTGAGCATAAATCAAGTCTAATTGTTGATCTCGAAAGATAGCTTGTTCCTCATTCTCCACTCCAGATTTGGAAACATACTTCGCTATATAGGGAAATAATGATTTGAGGAACCACTCCAAAATAAACTCTGGTGGAATGTGAGCCTTAATCAACCTCTTTCATCTACGCCAATCTTGAATACGATCGGATATATGGGTGGATTTATCCTGTCGAAATGTCAACAATATTTCATTACCGGCATCGTAACACATGGGTAGCTGAAAGTGATTGAGAAAGGTCATGGATAATTCATTAAAGGTCTAAAATGTGCCCCCAGATAACTCTATATGCCACTTCGTCGCATGACCCGTGAGGGTGCATTGAAATACTCTTAAACGAATAGAATCATGATTCAATGAATTTGAAGAGCACCATAGGTGGAACTTCGTGAAGTTCTAACCAGGGTCCTCACCAGTCTTACCTTCAAATTTTGGAATGTCCGAAGGAATCTTGGGAGGGACAACTGACCATGTCGGATCATGAGACACCGGATCATTAGACAATCTCGATAAGTCAATAAAATTTAACGTCGATAGGAAAGGGTGCCTAGGCTGTGGCATTTCATTCCAAGATCCTTGATAAGACTAGTTCACATAGGTATGATTGTTGTAAATACCATTACCTTGGCCAGTGGGATAGTATCCTCCTCCTATTTGACCCATAAAAGGGTGAATGGAAACATTGTAGTTTGGTATACCTTGATACTGGGGTGCTACGAAGCCATAGTTATAAGACTGATAAGCAGGTTGAGTCCCGGACCCATAAGGTGGTGTATAAGGTGGTACATAAGGTGGTACATAACCTGTTGACATAGAAGGAGGCACATATCCTTGTGACACTACGATGTGAGCAGATGCGGGAACAAGATGGCTAACGATAGAACTTTGACCTGAATGACCATGCGAGTTAGGGGGAGGAAGTGTCGTTAAAAACACATTTGAAGGAACAAGTGCCAAAGACGATGGAGTATGGGATGCGATATAACTTGTATTCCCAATATTAACATGTATAGGGTTACTTCCATGAATGGGAATACTAGTACTAGGCCTAAGTTACGTATGTGAGGATCCTCCCACTACAGGAGTAGAAGATGCAATATGACTACTACCAAATCTATCTGCTTGGAAAAGAATGGCAGTGCCCTCAGGCGTAGTACTAGGGTTAACTCCAGATCTGACATTGGGTGCCAGTCTAGAATCAGGAAAGTCTGGCATGCCATATCTAAAGCCAGTGCTAGAGGGTGTTGGATGAGTATCACCGCTCGGAACATGTGAAAAATATCTGCGGTATGAGTTTATGATAGACTAGAAATTGTGATAATACATTATGTGACGCCCCAAACTCAAAGTGATCAGGTTCTTCCAGAGGCAGATATAAACTATCAGGTATAGTATCCGCCCCAAGGGGTGGATAAGGGGGATTCTTTGGGATCTTAGATGAATGACTCATGGTGAGATATGTGTGTGAATCAAAGTGAGTGTTGATCCTCCTGGACTATCTAATTATCTCTCGCAAAGGAGGACAAGACGTAGAAGGTGGAAGTCCTACTCAACGACGAGAATGAAAGAGTGTCGTGCTAGGATCCACGATGACTCAACAAAAATAAAAATACTCAACCTAATTACATACCCTAAAGCAATATAGCGTACATAGAGCACACTCCTAAGAAAATATATAGCCAAAATCAAGCAAACCAAGGGGAAGATATGTGAGCTCCTAAATGTAGTAGGTATTTCTCACCTAGGAGAGGCTTGAGACTCCCATACATTACAAGTGGAGGTGTGTAACCAATTATAGTGGCCCTCAGCTTCAACGTGTAAAGCAACTGTGTTTTTCGACCCCTACCTAGCCAGGACACTCCCAAAATAAAATCTGTAAGTACCGCCTCCGATACCTAGGTAAGGCAACTAATGCCACCCCAATATAACCAATGCTTAGGCAGATAGTCACAGGCGAGATCGACCGTATGGGTAGGGTAGCAAAGCCCGAAGCTCGAAAGCACCAACCGACACCTAAAAAACCCCTAAATATGAATACAATCCTAGAAATATCTCCAACACTCATACAAAATGTCCAGGGGCTATCCCAACCAAAACCATGTACGATGCGTTGTGATTAAATCCTGTGTAAGAGGAACCTCCTAAGAACACTAATTATACCAAGGATTTCACTCTCTTACCTGGACAGACACCTACTTGTTTTTTTTAGTAGTCTTGGAGAATTAATTCACAATGAACTATTCCAAGACTCTAAATCCTAATCTTGTTGATGTACCCTAACAAAGAAAAATGTGTAATTCATTTTAATTTAAGAGTTTATTTTAATGGCTGTGATTACTCAGAGGGAAATGACTGTGCAACCAATGGTATCATGACTCAGTAGTGAATTAAATGTGCACACCTAACAAATAATGCCAAGTGAAATCTTTTCTAAATGAAAAAACAGGGTATACGACTACATGAGATTCATGTTTTTCCTTCAAATGATAATGCAATCATTCCTAAATGAAAACTTGACTATAACTTTAGTAAGCAAACCTAATGCAAGTACCATGCAAGTGCAAAGATGAAAGAATGCATCAATATGCAAAAAATAAAACATTTTTGTATTTTTTTGAAATAAATGAGATGTAAAAGAAACAAAAGAATATACAACTCTCATACCATGCAACCACTCACAAACGGTAGCTAAGCAAGGCACCAAGATAAAAGAGACCTAATTTACTAATCCCAAAACAAAAATGGAAAAGATGACAAGAACAACATCTAATCAAAAGTAAATAAAAAAGGGTCTTTGGTCAGAAACAGAGGTAGTGTACAGACACCAACAACATCCAGGAAGACTCAGGAATATTCAAAACTCACCCAACAACTTCCAATCATCCAAATAAAGCTCAAAACAAAGGCATACTCGACTATTCATAGAAACCTTGCGTACATATGTGGCAATTCAGAAGAAAACTGCGTGTATACGCAACTGTGAAGCAAAAAATCGCATACAAGAAGAAAAAGAGGGTAAAATGATAATCCAAGACCAAAATTACTTCAACTAGACACTAAAGGGTAAACCTTCTTCTATACCCGACATAGAAACTCAAAGAACAGAGAGCAATTCAAGCATATTGTGCACCCAATCCCCAAAGAAAAAACAAGGAACCTCCCCAGTGGAGTCAAAAATTATGTTACGAAGAGAAACTTCCTATGGCTTGGGGTGTGCCACAACAAACTGAATGACACCATAAATCAATCCTTTCCAATATACAAGAGAAATGAAGACATATAACACTAATAGATATGAATCGTACCATATTTCAGAGGGTTGATTGAGATACCCGTTGAGCTTTTCCAAGACACTTTCATTCACAATTCTCTCTCAACAACAACAAACAAAACAAGCATGCTATATATTCAAGTGTTAGGCCTACTCTAGCATATATATAATTAATCATGTATAAGAAAATAAATACATCCATGGATACAATATTCATATTTATGCACATCTATTGGACAAGAAATGGATATTTCTATTAATAAAAACAAAGATACAATAGTGACAACCTCTGCTAGCACTTATTCGAACCCGAGAAACCAAGTCCTCCACCTGGGCCTCCACCACTTCAATCCTCCATCTCTCAATGGAAAGCTTACAAAGCAAATGCAATATTTGGAAGAGCAGCACTATGTGCTCCAAAGGGACAAAGGGATGCAGACTCAAACATAACAAGTGAGGCAACAATGGACTATAGTTTGCTTGCTATCAATTTTCTCCTCCTTCAATGTATCCAAGAGGCTCAATATATAGAACTTGAAATAGGCAATTGAGGGTCGAGTCTGAGCGTTCTCAAGGAATATGGAAGGCCAAGAGTCAATATAATTGGGACTCTATGAGGAAAACTCCAAAAAAAATTGGCTTTATGCAATTTCTTGATGTACACGGGTTTTGGCTCAAAAGCTGCGTATACACGCGAGTATAGCTTTAAAAGTCGTGTATAGGCATAAACATGTGTTTTTTGGGGACTTTCTTGGAACATCAAATTATAATATGGGCAAAGGGGGTCCAAAGAGTCTGCAAAGGGACATGGAAGGCCATAAACATGTGGTCAACTAGGTGTGGTAAAATCAGCTATAACAGTAGAGATAACGAATAAGAATTCATTAGGGAGATTGATTGTAATAGGAGGCGAGGTAGACGTCGATCAGAAGTATTCCATAAAGGAAGCTAAATCTTTGGTGCCTTTGGCTATGACACTTTCCAGGTCGTACTCTTGGAGAATGAAAATCCACTTGGCAACACGACCTTGGACAAGGAGGTGTCTCAAGAGATAACGCATGGGGATGGAATCGTCCACAACTTGAGTTCGGATGATGAGAATGTAATGGCGTAGCTTCTCTACTGAAAATACGATGATTATGTCCATTTCCTCTTCATGGGAGTAACATAAAGGTGGTCCAGAAAGTTTCTGACTCACATAATAGATCATGTTCTCTTGACGAACGTCGTCTTCTTGGACTAAGACTTCAGTGATGGAATTTTTATATGTCGATACATAGAGGATAAAATCCTTGGTGAAGTCGGGAGGAGTAAAAAACGGTGTAACAAACATAAATTATTAAGCAAATAATCAAATAGTTAATAGTTAAACATAATTAATTGTAAATAAGAATCAAAAGGCATGACCTTTCATACACAATGGCGAAGCCATATTTAAGACAGGCCATCATTAATGTAAACTATTATCTATCAAATTTATATATCATTTATATCTATGGATATGTGGGTTATTTCAGAAATTATGGGTTCATTCCATATTATTTAAGAATATCCAACTATGGATATTATCATTGAAGAAGTCAGAGTCCATGGAAGTCGGTCTGCGACTACAAATAGAAAAATTAGAAACAAAGTTAAGGCATTATCAAGGAGACAATGATGAATTGTGATACATGAATAACAAATTGGAAATCAAGATTAAATTACATGAAATTCAAAAGGAGTTCAAAGAACAACGAATTTCTGACAAAAAAAATGATATAGAAAAATTATCTGCGCAAATTAAGGAATTAAAAGACGAAAATTATTTCAATCAGAGATTAAAAAATCAGGATATAAAGAGAGAATTAAACGAGTATAAAGCATAAATAATATGCTTGAACAAAATCGTTAACGAAAAAGATGAGGAAATTGTGAAATTCCATAAACAAATAGAAGATCAAGACTCAAAGATATGTCAACTTCAACAAGATATAAAATAATTCCAACAGAAGAATAACGACACAAAAAATGCGCACAAATTGGAAATTATGAAAGTCAATAACATACTAACAAGTAATATTGAATAAATATATCAATTAAGAAATCATAATAAAATATTGGTTACGAAGATCAAGAAGTTAAAAATTACTAAGAAGGCAGACAAATCGAATGAAGACGTCGAAGGAAAAGTCCTAGAAAAGCAAGAAGAAAATCAACGCCTTCTAAATCTTAATAAAGAACTTAAGGAACAACTTAAGAAACACAAAGACGAAGAAAAAACACAAGAAGAAAATATTAAAAAGATTCAAAGTGAAAATAAGCAATTAGAAAACAAGTTAAAAGGTATACAGAACAAAACATCAAAGTCGTTAGAAATACAATTTATGGAAAAAAGCACACTTACTGAACCAGTTCAGTTCATCACTCTAGACGTCGCTTTAGTAGAAGAGAATCCTACACAAAGATTAATCCAAAGAGACACCACAAACTTGATAAGAGAAAATGACGTTGAAAAAATTCCCTGTTGACATCCAAACCATAGAAACTGATATCTTAAGAATAAAAAAAAAATCTACAGAAATCATTGACACCCGTGCACTCAATTTTCAGGATGTCAGTTCACTTAGGAAGTGTGAAGTTCAACAAAGAATCAATTTGGGGTGGATTGACCCGTCCACATATCAAAATTTATGCTCTACACTCAGGAGTTCATATCAACTTGTGTCATCAGCCATCACATTGCACAAAACGATGCGACCACATTATAAGGATTTGAGGACAAACCATTTCTAAGAGAGTGGCAATGTAACAAACATAAAATAATAAGTAAATAATCAAATAGTTAATAGTTAAACATAATTAATTATAAATAATAATCAAAAGGAATGACCTTTCATACACAATTCCCAATCCATATTTAATGCGGGTCATCATTGTAACCTATTATTTACCAAATTTATATATCATTTATATCTATGGATATGTGGGTTATTTAAGAAATTATGGGTTCATTCCAGATTATTTGAGAATATCCAACTATGGATATTACAAACAGAGAAAAAGTCAAAGCTTGTTTCAATGCATCAAAAGCAGCTTGTGCTTGCTCATCCCACACAAAAGGAATGTTGGTATGGAGCAAGCGTAAGAATCCATGGATTTTCATTGCATAATCTGGAATAAGACGATGAAGGAAATTGGTAGTACCTTGAAGGATATGCAATTGGCACAGAGTACGTCGAGGGGGAATATTCAAGATGGATTGAACCATCAAGGCATCCACGGTAATCCCGTTTTGGGACACGATGAATCCTAATAAGAGACCCGCTGGGACACAGAACACACAAGGGGGTTCAACAAGAAATTATATTTGCGACATCTAAGTAAGACTTGTCGTAAGCCATCCAAATGTTGGGAACACTTCCAAGATCGAGCCGTGAGGTCGTATAAATAGAAAGGATAATGTGAATGAGTTCATGGAAGAAAAAGGTCATGGCTTGATGAAAAGTGGCTCCAACATTTTTAAGGCCAACCGACATGACAAAATACACAAAAGTGCCCCAGGCGATAGTAAAAGCGGTTTTATACTAATATTCTTTGTGGATATGTATTTGGTTATAACCAAAAAAACCGTCCATCAAGGAAAATACTTCATGACCAGCACATGCATCTATGAGTTTGTCAATAACCAAAGTGGGGAAGTTGAATTTGGGACAATCCAAATTCAAATCATGGAAGTCAGTACAAACACAAATGGTTCCTTGTTTTTAATTCACAGGAACGAGATCGGAAACCCAAGTGGTATACATGAAGGGGTATATATATTAATTTGTCACAGTAATCTAGGGACTAAAACAAAGCCTCATCAAAGATTAATAACAATAAGGCATGAAAATGGTGTAATTGTGCTACAAAATGAGTAGTCGCTCTGTATATTCACATAAAGAATGAGTAAATCAATACAATGATCATGTTACAAGCATGAATGACAAAGAAATTCAAATTCCCAAGGAGGTCATTCAAATTGAATGAGTGAGTCTAGCTTAACTGAATGTAAGCCATAGTCAACACTCCAGTTAACCATTGATCAAAACCCTAATTGACTCAACTGAGCCCTAACGGAAGTCGGAGTGCAATAAATGTCTGAGTCTAACTGAAAGTAGCTCAGACACATGTCACGTCAAGCCAACCAACAAGTGGTAGTGCATCAATGACTCCAATGAACTTCGATGAGGTTAACTGAAGTGTAACTAACCATTAGAAGTGGTTGGAGGTGCCCTTGTTGACTCCAGTTCATTAAATAATCAATAAATAATCAATTTAATGAAGGAAGGCACCTTCACTGCTCTGTTTAACTGATTGTAATCATTATTTAGCAATATGGGGCATTAATGACACTTAGATCATCCCCGGAGTGCTCCAGTTAGCCTCCCCGAATGTAGGAGAAGGCTACGTTAGCCTCCTTGACTGAAGGTAGGCGTGGGTGTGATATTGCTGATGTCATATAGTGCTCCTCTGATGTCAATTAAGTCAATAAAACTTAGGATAGTGGTTTAAGTAGGCCAAATTGACCAAAATGAGTGTGTATGGTGGTAAATGTCTCCAACACCCCCCCTTAATCTATACTCAGGAGGAGTAGAAAACATAAAATGCATAAAAATGCTAGGGGCCTGGAAACTAAGGCCATAGGTCACCCTGTACAATACTGAAAGACAATGCTAAAAAAAAAACTAAGTGAGGAAAAGAGGTAAAACCCAGTGGGAAACCCCCCCCCTCAAGCTGAACATTGAAAGTAGTAGAATCACCCTGATGAACTCACCCCCAATAGTGAACGGAGGTAAGTGAAATTCTTTTCTAAAAATCTCTCAGTCACAAGATGTCTGCAATCTGCTCATCAGCCAGGCAGTATTGTAGAATGATAGTCTTGTCATGCACTAGCTCCCTGATATAGTGCATGTGAATCTCTACATGCTTGGTCCTCTGCTTAGTAACTAGATCTATGGATATCTTAATAGCACTTTGATTGTCACAAAAGAGGACATTGGAAAAAGTACTACCAAGATCAAACTCTGAAAGAATGGATTGCAACCAAACTGCTTGGATGCAAGCATTCATTGCTCCTCGATACTCGGCGTTTGCTGAATATAATGCTATGGAAGCTTGATTTTTGCTAGACCAGAAAATGGGGCCACCACCAAACATGAATACATATCCAGAAGTAGACTTCTGATCAATAGAATCACCCTCCCAATCCAACCAGCTCTAGCTCGGAGTCTGCAACATAGTGAATGCTGTAGGTCTTGGTTCCTTGAATATACTGGAGGATCCTCTCAGCTACCTTCCAATGAAGATCATGGGGCTGCTGCATGTATCTTGATACAACATTCATGGCATAACAGATATCAGGCCGAGAATGTGTGAAGTACAACAAGCTACCAATCAATTGTCGATAAATAGGGCAGTCCATGGGAGGTGTGCTTTTTCCTTCTTCAAGGCTGATCCTTGAAAGGAAAGGGAATAGTGCAGGCCTACATTAAGCCATGTTAAACTTGAATAACAGGTTTCATATTTATTTGTACCGAGTGACCATTATCCCATCATAATTTTGCTCAATTTCGAGCCCCAAAAATTGTTTTAAGAGCCCCAAATTGCTCATTTCAAATGCATTGTGGAGAGTAGTTTTGATGGCTGAAATAGAAGCAACTGTGCTACCTGTGATCAGTAAGTCATCAACATATAAAACAATAATAATCAAATTACCATCATACTATTGTATATATACATTTGGATCTAATCTACACCTTTGGAAGTTTTGTGAGAGAAGGAAGGCATCCATCTTGGAATACCACTCTCTTGGGGCTTGTTTTAACCCGTATAGTGACTTCTTGAGCTTGCAAACCAAATATGGATCAGAGATGTATCCCTTGGGCTTCTTCATGTATATCTCCTCATGAATATCTCCATGTAGAAAAGCTGACTTAACATCCATATGATGCACTTCCCAATGCTTAGATGCTAAAATTGCCAAAACTAGGCGGATGGAGTCCATTTTTGCAACCGGTGCAATGGTATCATGGTAGTCCACACCTTGGACTTGAGAGAAACCTTTTACCACCAGCATTGTCTTATATTTTTAGGTGTTTCCATCAGCATCAACCTTGGTCCACACCTTTTTCTGAAGAGAATTCATCTCTTCATCCATGGAAACTTGCCATCTCGGATCCTTCCGAGCATGGTAGTAGGATTTTGGGTCTAAACTAATCATCAAATAACAAGTTTCAGACAGCAAATTATTAGGACAAGAGAACGCAATACCTTCTCTTTGGAAATCATACCGGGTTCTCCTTGGATCATCCAGATTTCCAATGTTATCCCCTGCGAAGGAGAGTGTCTGTCGGGCCCATGTGGGAAGATGATTTTGTACTGGTTTTGATTCAGTATCTGATGTTTGCTGTACAATGATATCAGAAATCAAAGGATCCAAATCAGGGTCATCACCCCCAATTTCATCATCCAAATATTCAGTAGAATAGGAAGGAAATTCAGCAGTTTTCTCCTTCACTAGTTCCACTTCCTGAAGAGGCTCATCGAACTTGACACTCCTTTCGATGATGATCTATTTTGTATAGATATCCAGAAGATTGAAACCTTTTGATTCATCAGGATACCCAATAAACAGACATTCTATGCTTTGCGGTTACAAATCCCTTCTTTTATCAAGTGGAATTTGGGCCCATGCAATGGACCCAAACACTCGCAGGTTCGACACATCCGACTTGTGTCCGAACTATGCTTCGAAAGGGGTATTCCCTTTCATAGATGAGTGTGGCACTCTGTTTTGAATGTATTCTGAATCATGCATGGCTTCAGCCCACAAATTTGCAGCCAACTTCTTTGATTCCAACATACAGGTGGTCATCTCCTTGAGAGACCGATTCTTCCTTTCCGCTACACCGTTCTGCTGGGGAGTGTAGGGAATTGAATGTTGGACCTGAATACCACTTTGGGAGCATATGTGCAGCAACTCATTACTAACATACTCCCTACCATTATCAGATCTCAAGATCTTGATCTTAATACTAGAGGCATTCTCGATCAAGGCCTTCAATTCAATGAATTTTCCACATACTTCAGACTTCTTTTTGAGAAAGAAGATCCATTTGTACCTCGAAAAATCATCAATAAAAGTCAAAAGATACCTTGATCCATTCATGGATGTGATAGTCATTGGACCGCTGATATTAGAATGTATTAGCCCCAAGATGCATGTAGCTCGGTTTGTCTTCCCCCGATCGAACTTGTGCTCAGGGTGTTTTCCTACCACACAACCCTTGCAAATTCTAGTGGTTGCCTTGATGACCGGGAGGCCTTCAACCATGGAGTTTTTCTGTAATTGCTGCAAATATTTGAAATTGAGATGGACAAACCTCTCATGCCACAGTCTACTAACTTCATTTCCATGAGTTAGCAGTGTGGTGGGCTTTGCATCCGCCACAAAGTGGGAAATTTCATAGGCTTTTGCATGATGGTTTGCAAGGCCTTTAGCAACAAGTTTCCCGGATGCAAGTTTCGTTATCTCAACATCATTCGGGCTGAAAGATACTCTCTTAGGCACTCCTGTATGTGTCATCTGATAGACACTAAGGATATTTGATGCTAGAGATGGTACATACAAAACATTTGAAAAAATCCATTCTCAAGATCAACCATACCTTGTCCTTCTGAAATGATGGTGGAGTCATCTCCCATGTGGATGGGGATGGACTTGCTGGTATCCAAGGATGAGAAGGATTCTCTTTCATCCATCATGTGGTTCAAAGCTCCAGAATCAATCAAGAGTTCTTTGGACTTTGAAGTGCTTTCCATGAGGGCATGACAACTTTCATGTTGTGGTTCCCGATATTGCTGATCTCTCCTCCGAAAGCTTTCCAAAAGATTGATGTGATTTATCTCAAGGAGAGAGGTAGCTTCAACAAGCTTCTTCTTCATGCAGGCATGTTCAGGGTGGAAGCCCTTCCCGCAGTATGAACACTTGACTTTTTCCTTTCCATGATGCCTTTTTCCTTTGTTCTTCTTTGAGCCGAAAGACTCATCATGCTGCTAGTTTTCAACTTTAGGCTTAGGAGCTTTGAATTTAGTTTTTGGGTTCTTTTGCTGCTTTCCTTTACCCTTCATATCTTTGGGCCCTGAGACATGGAGGGATTGATCATGGGAGGATCTAATGATCCCCATCTAGACAAGCTTATCATGTTCACTTGTTAGCGACTCAATGAAGGCATTGAGTGTAGGCATCTTCCATCCAGGGGTTGTGAAATTCCCCGCACAGAATGTAGAGACAAAAACTGAATAATCAACTCCAAGATTGGAGAGTATGGTAAGGATGAGCCGACCATCCTCCTTCTCCACTTTGTATTGCTTCAACAGTAAGACAATATGCTTGAACTTCATGAAAAAGTCATTCAAGGTCTCGAAATTGGAAGGCTGGAGAGACATCAATTCATTTCCGAGTTGGTAAACTCTCAAATAATCTTGCTATGCATACAGGGTTTCCAATTTGTCCCAAATTTCCTTTGGAGTCTTCAATCCCGAAAGATGGAAAAGAAGATCCCAGGAAACAGAGAGGCACAAGAATCTGAATGCCTTATCCTTCTTGTTCAAGAATCTAGCTTTGTATGTCATAGAAGCAGGCTCTTCTTCAGTGTCCATAGTTACCCTATAAAGTCCTCTGGAACGTAGTTGGATCTCCACATCTCATTTCCGTGAGTGGAAATTGAACAGAGTCAAAAGATCTATGGAAGAAGCCATCTGAATCTGCTGGAGTGAATGCTTTCACCTATTAAATATGAAAATCACAACAAAAAGGGCAATGTAAGGTCAGACAGCCTGCACATTTTAGGCTTTCATCACACCCAGCATAGTTAATCAAGCAAGCTTGATCAACAAGTTCCTTACTTGGGGTATTAAGTGGTAAGCCTTGGCTTCTGGTGCAGTGCTAGATTTTTGAGCTATTGCTCAATTTTCATGCAAGATCTATCAGAAACCTTGTTTTTGAGAGATCTGAGCTTCGTTCCACCGTGAGCTCTGATACCATATTAATCTGTCACAATAATCTAGGGACTAAAACACAGTCTCATCAAATATTAATAACAATAAGGCATGAAAATGGTGTAATTGTGCTACAAAATGAGTAGCTGCTCTGATTCCATATTAATCTGTCACAGTAATCTAGGGACTAAAACATAGTGTCATCAAAGATTAATAACAATAAGGCATGAAAATGGTGTAATTGTGCTACAAAATGAGGAGCCACTCTATATATTCACATAAAGAATGAGTAAATCAATACAATGATCATGATGCAAGCATGGATGACAATGCAATTCAAATTCCCAAGGAGGTCATTCGAATTGAATGAGTGAGTCTAGCTTAACTGAATGTAAGCCATAGTCAACACTCTAGTTAACCATTGATCAAAACCCTAATTGACTCAACTGATCCCTAACTAAAGTTGGAGTGAAATAAATGACTGAGTCTAATTGAAAGTAGCTCAGACACATGTCATTGCAAGCCAACCAACAAGTGGTAGCGCATCAATGACTCCAATGAACCCCAATGAGGTTAACTAAAGTGTAACTAACCATCAGAAGTGGTTGGAGATGCCCCTGTTGACTCCAGTTCATTAAATAATCAATTTAATGAAGGAAGGCACCTTCACTGCTCTATTTAACTGATTGTAACCATCAGTTAGCAATATGGGGCATTAATGACACTTAGATCACCCCCAGAGTGCTCTAGTTAGCCTCCTCGAATGTAGGAGAAGGCTAAGTTATCCTCCTTGACAGAAGGTAGGCGTGGGTGTGATCTTGCTGATGTCATCTAGTGCTCCTCTAATGTCAATTAAGTCAATAAAACTTAGGATAGTGGTTTAACTAGGCGAAATTGACCAAAATGAGTGTGTATGGTGGTAAATGTCTCCAACAATATAAAGCCCGCTTTGCATAGTTTTTCGATCTCAACCATGACTGTAGGGGCCTTTGAAGGGTGAATAGGGCATTGTTTTTGGAAAATGGGTGCAAAATTAGGAAATGTGTCAATGTGATGCTCAACGATAGATGGATCAAGACCAACCATCTTGATATAGGACCGAGTGAAAATATCATAAATTCCTAGAAAAATGTTTTGTAGGTGGTGTCTTCCTCAGGAGAGAATGAAGCATCGATCACAATATCCTTTAGTATCCTAGGTTTCATTGAGATATAAAATTTAATGGTTGGTGATATATTGGCCATGTTACCTTCTTCAAAGGCTTCAGGTGCCAAGATTGGGTTTTTGAACCAATCGACACTTCCATGAATGAAGTCTTTTGCTTCGACAAAGAATTGGTCTGACAATGAGGAAGGTTAATTGAGGATGAAAAAGGAGAGAATGTGCAGATCATCCCAAGGATATTCAGGAGTCAAAAGAGCTTCAAGGAACTATTTGTCATTATGGAAGTGGTTGTGGTTCTGTGGGGGATTTTGGTGCCTTTCCCCGTGCCTTCAAGGGAGGAGGGGGTGCAAAATTAGATGAAGAAGCAATTGATTGTGTACCAAGAGGTGGGTGTGACACCATCACAATAGGTTGGAATAGTGTCAGCACGATTTGTGGTGTCGGGTTGGGGTTGGGTGGATCAAGGTACCACACTAGAATACCCAAAGTGAATCCTTGAAGGTTGAAAATATCCATGATTGGTTTACTCAAAATTCCAAAAGGTGGAAAGAGGAAGGGGATCATGTGTACGAGAAATGAATTCCAATAATTCCCTAGGGTCTGTGCCTAGGGCTGCAACTAAGGTTGCGATGAGGTCAGAATTTTACCAGATGTGACGACACACAAATACGATATGTTAGTCATAGAGGGAGGAGGTGGGAGGGACAAAAAGGTGTCCGTCAAATGGGAATTGGTAAATAGACCCAAACCAACAGTGGACAAAGAGGGGATGGATATGGTATCAATGGTGGTGTCAATGGTAGGGACTATATGCATTGGAGTGTTCGATCCTTTAGGATTGTGGTACATCAATTGGTTAATAGTCACGATCTTCCCATCATGGGGGAACATTAGGAGTTGAAAGACGGTATAAGAAACGAATCACATTGCATACATGTAACTAAGTCCAAGGAGGAGGTTGTAATCTAGTGGGGCATTCACAACCTCCATGTCAATGAACAAGGTTTTTTTGGCCAACTCAATGGGGACATTCGTGAGAATGCCTTGTGGTTGGGAAGAGAAACCATTGTAATCACGAAGGGTGGTGGTTAAGGGTTGAAGGATTGGGGATCCGAGCTTTTTCCAAATGAAGGTTGACATAACACAAGCGAATGCACCCTCATTAATGATGCATCAATGAATGACCAAATTTTGAATGGTGACAAGAACCTGGAAGGATACGAATGATGGCATCCGAGGTTCTCCTTGAACCAATTCAAAAGTGATCAACCTAGAATCAAAGGGGTCAATGAAACCTAAAGAAGATAACAAATATTTTCATTGCAAAGGACAATTTCTTGGGACTTCCAGAGTGGAAATGGAAGAGGGATACTCAGCGAAGTCATCGATGATACTGTAATTGAGAGCGACTCTAGTAGTGGGGTTGTTCATGACATGACACAAAGGGAACCTAGGGACTTTGGCAGTCTTGTCCGTGGGGGGTCTCGAAAAAAGTAAGGACATATTGAGAGCAGTGGAGGTAGATGTCATGGAGGGATTACTAGTTTCTATGGTGGAGCCATATTGGTTGTGTCGATTCTACAAGGTGACGTCAGCTGACAATGTCATAAGATTATGGACATCGGGAACGATGGGTTGACTCGAAGAAGAAGTTGCAGTATTTTGTAGAACCAAAGGCTGGATTTTAACCATTCCTTGATTTGTTATCGTGTTCTGAAACACCATAGGTGGAGGACCTTATGGTGCTAGGTTTAGTTGTGCTAAAGAGGCATCATTGGTTTCATGTTGATTTTCAGCTTGTAATAGGTGTCACAAATGGTACACAGATGGTTAGTCTGTATCTGAGTGTTCTTCCCAGGTCTAGGTGGACATTAGGGGTTCTATGTGTTAGAATAGTAGATTCAAGCTAAACTAGTTAACCTATCTAAGCAACCAACAACATACCATAAAAGATAAGAATAGGAAAATAAAAGGACAAGAGAACACCGATATACGTGGTTCACCCTAATGGGTAACACCCACGGGAAGGTAGTCTTCTATTATCTCCATAATTTCTTCTCTAATCTTACAAGAGAGCAAAGCACAAATACCCCAAAGAATATAGATGATGTACAATAGTGTCACAATAGTACCACTACTACATCAAGAACACATGATTGTGTAGAGACTCACTTGACCATATATACTAAGAGATGAGGAGGAATTACTCTCACATATTGCATGTGGGATAATATAATTCTCCAAAATAACATCTCTTAATACAATACCATGGATAAATACTCTACACAAGTAAATACAACACCATATAACTATGGGTTAAATGTATTACTCCTTTACGTAAGATTGTAGACAACTTCCGACATAATACAAAGACATTATTACCTTCCAAGGAATATAATATATTCCAACACTCCCCCTTAATAATGGATGGGAGAAGGGCCCACACTAACACTAAGGAAGGAAGGAGTCATTACTGCCCCCCCTTGATGACAACTTCTAGAAGAACCGAAGTTGCAAATAAGAAGAACACTTCGAATGATGGAATTTGACAATGAACAACCTGTTGCAGCTGCAACATTTTCCCAAAATTCCAAAAAAAAATCGGGACCCTCCTTTGTTTTATTAGCTTGATTTTCTTCTTCTTTAACTTGATTCACTGATTCTTCAGAAAGATTGGTTCCTGAAATGATCCACGTTTGTTTTGGCTTTGAATATGTTTCAAGAGTTTGAGTCAGGAGAGTATTCGCTAGCAACCCCGTCGTTGCGGAGGAATAATGAGTTTCAGCCTTGTTATTTTTTCTCCGACGTGTTTGTCGGCTGACCTTTGGTTTCGAGTCGGAGCGTATTGTTATTTTGGTGGCCGTAGTTGCGGATGGTAGATGGCAAGGTCTCCCGATTTTTGTTTTGTTTTTTGTAAAGCCTCGTGTCGTTGTTTTCACCACTCCGTAAGCCTTGAGCTTCCACTGTTGCGGCTGCTGAAAGCATTAGCCTTTCGATCTTTTATTTGATTTTGCTCCGATCTTTGCCATATTGCGGGTTGATTTATCCTTTGTGGCTCCACCATTGCGGACGATAGAGCGCCAAGTCTCCCGACTATTGTATTGATTTTCCGGACCCTGCTTTGTTGTTGTCACCGATCCTTAAAGTTTATGGTTCCGTCGTTGCGGATGAAGGAAGTGATAACCTTCCCGATCTTTAGTCGTTCTCTCTTCTGATGAAGACTATGCTAATAGTGGATGTTGATGTCCTTTACGGTTCCACCATTGCGGATCTTGTTTCCGCTATTACTCCGATGATTAATTCTTACAAAGCTTCGATGTGGATAAGCTTTGAGAATAACTTGATGGTTTGGCCACCCGACGTTGCGGAAGGAATTATCTTGCATTCTCCGATCCAGAGTTATCCATCGTCCAATATTTTGTTCCTCACCGTATGTGGTTGACTATATATATGTATGGGGTCGAGTTTGTTTATTATTCTATTACTATTACTGTTTCAACTTGCCCACTGTCACTCTCATTGTGCTGTCATTCTCTCGAACTTGCAAGGACCCCCATTGTCAGTACCCGCGTCCAGGTGGCTCAACTGTGGAATCTTGACTGCCTTTCTTCCCATTGATTACGCAGCAGTGCCAGGTAGGCTTATTTTGCAATATCCCATTCCGTTTGAAGCTGTTGGTTGATTTTTTCTATGGTTGGGGTTTTCAACGGCCTTTTTTCCCTTGGCCCGTTAGTTACCTGCCTTTATATTAAGGATATTTTGTAGTATTGCTGTCCGCAAGGGTGGGGGGGGGGCATTTTGACCCACCAGGTAGTTTTTCCCCCATTGCCATTTGATTGCGACCCTACTTTTAGTAAATGGGGGTTTGGTGCAGATGACCATTACGCTGTCTGCACCAATCCGCCCTGTGTGATGATGTTTTGCTGGGGGAGGCTTTCATGGCCTTCCTGTGGCACTTGAAATGGTTTCCCTCTACCCCTTTGTTTTCGTGCTACCCACTTCATCAAACCCCAGCCATTTTTTTATCTACGTGGTTCCGCGCAACCCCATTCACGCTCAGTTTCGAACCCCAAGCCGGTGGAAGAGGATATGTCACTGCATGTAGTTTTATTGGTCAGAATCACATGGGTAGTTTTTTGTTAAAGCACTGCTGAAAAGCTCGAATATTTTCCATTGTCTTTCCCACGCAGCGCGATGAGCATGGTGCCCGCAGTTAGCCCGAGTTTCTTTCATTTTTATGTAGACTTGCTTCCCACTAGATATTATTGATAGAATTGTTTTGGTAACAGATAGCGGTGTTAGCTTACCCATCTTTACTTCATTTAACTAATCGTTGTTATGGTAAACATAGATGAAGTGAAATACTGGACATGTTATCTCAATGTTTGCAACGTAGTCAGGAATGTATTAATGTTTACAATTTCATATATGGCAGGAAGATTCCGACCTCGAAATGTCAAAGAGACAAAAGAAGAAGGCCCTTGTGGTCGAAGAGGAGCCCGAAGTGGAAGTTATTACCAAAATGGAATACATCTATGAAGACACCAAGTGTATATCTGGTGTAGAACCTGAATACCAATGGGGAGAGATATATAGATTGATTACGCGCCGAGAGGTGCCTGACATGGGCTTGGAAGAAGAGGGCATTTATGCCAACATAGAGAGATCTTCATTGATGAATATTTCCACCAAACCAGAGCTATTTCCATGCTCTGAAGTAATTGGTTGGATTCTGCCCCGGGCAGATGTCACCACAATGATCCTGGATAATGTCAACAAATAGGGCTATGCTGCCTATAGCCTTGGATATGTAGCCCTGGCTTACCACCTGCCAGAAGCACAAGTATTTTTGTCCGATGATTGTTTGAACAACATTATAATGGACCTTGTGGAGACCCTTAAAAGAATGCTGTTATTTGGAAAACATTTCAGAACCAGGGCAACAGGAGAGTATGACACAGTGAGCTTAAGGGCCCCGTACAGGTTCATAGCTTTAATGCTTAACAGGATTTTTGGAAGAGCTCATGGCAGGTTCTTCAAATTAGAATGGATGCCAATTATTTTTTATGTTGCAACCCAGGGGACCATCTTCAACTGGGCCAACATTGTATCAAACAGTCTTTCAATCTGCATGGCCTCGACTTTGGGAGGAGTGTCCTAGAAGAGATATGAATTCTATATGAATTCCATACTTGTCGATTGTATATTGTGCAATCAACCTTTCCCTAGCCTCAGGTGCATCTGGGATAGGGAAAGGATACCAGTTTATGCTGCATACAAGCCACTGTGGGCGCACAAGTACCACAATCATTACCGAGAAATCTGTGAACAGTTCATCATACCACTGTATATGCTCATCTTCCTGAAGGAGTGTGACTGCATGTCAGAAGAGGCATTGCGGGTTATTGAGGAGTATGTAAATTATTATTTGACCGAGGATGGCCTGTACTTCAGAATTTTCAGAGGTTCTAGAGCACCCTCCCTACTACCCAGATACGCCACTAATTACATCATTCACAAGGAAGCAGTTAGGCAGGTCTTCCTGGATGGCATCGGAAGCTTTCTGTTTGAACATAAGAAGGCTTCCTATCCTCCTTTGCCCTTCAAGTTAGGAAGTTACAAGTTCACCAAAGTGAAGAAAGCTGATGAGTTTGTAGAAGAGTTGGAAAGGTTTCATTTTGGTGAGATGCCCTTCCACAAAAGTGACTCCCGTAGTAAAGTAGTTGAACATTGTAAATAAAACAACGTACATTTTGAATACACCCACCATTGGGATAGAGAAGAATCTGTCTTTTGAAGTGCATTAAACATAACAGCTTTGAGGAGAAGGTTCAAGAAGAATATCACCACCAAAGATGGGAAGGGAGATGAACAAGCAAAAGATGAGGAAGAAGCCAATAGAAGAAATGAGGAAGCCCAAAGGATGGCACAAGAAGCTGCAGGGTGGTTGCAGGGAGAAGAAGAAGAAAAAAGAAGAGCTGCCCAAGAAGTAGCCAAAAAGGATGAAGAAGATGCTAGGACTGAAGAAGAAGAAAAGAAAAGAAAGCTTGATGAGGAGCTGCAGAAGCAAGAAGTAGAGAGGCTAAAGCTGACGCAGACAGAGACATAACAGTCAGCCTCTGACACAGCTGGAGGACAGACCCAGGACATGGAGAACCCCAAGGTTTAGGACCCAAGAGTACCTGCTGCCAGCACCCCTGGACAATATGTGTTCCCTACGCTGAAGCTGGTCCCCTTTGAGCAGAAGAAAGGGGAAGAAATACCTGATTTTAACACTATTTTCTATGATAGGGAGACAAAGAGGATAGTGAAGAGAACGGAAAGGAAGGTTGAAACTGGAGGTCTGCCCGGGAAAATGATAACGGATACGCCCGTTGTATTTGGAACAGACCAGGATCCAAGATTCACCATTAGATCCAGAGCTGCACTAATCCAAGCTTCGGAAGATAATGTGGACAAAATTATGACAGACTTGGAGCAATCCAAGAAGTCCTTTGCTCAATTGAAAGACACATTGAGAAAGGAGAGAGAGGAAAGTAATAGGCTAAAGAGGAATATGAGGACATGAAAAGGGAGATGAGGCCCTCGAAAGATGAACTGCAACTCCTCCAAGCAGAGAGACAAGCTAGTGAAGCTGCACAAGAGTGGCTGGAGAAAATGCAGCAAGAGTATCAAGAACTAAAGGTGGAGAAGGAACAACTACTGGGAAGGATAGAAGACTTAGAGCCTCAAAAAACCACATGGGAGGCAAACGAAAATCAAGCTCAAGAACAAGAGAGGAAACTTCAAGAGCATATCTCTTCTCTAACAACCGCTTTAGAGGCAGCAAAAGAGCAGCAGGTCAATCTCCAACCCTTCAAAGAGCATGTGCTGACACAAAAGGCCAATATGCTGTAGCTGCAGACTGCCATAGAAGAGGAGAGATGCAAAGTTCTGCAGGTAGATGGCCGATTAGAGGAAATCCTGGAAACCTCCTCTTACTTTGTTGATAGATCTTAGAATGTCCTTGAAGTCCTGACTGCAAGAATGGCAAGGCTGGAGAATAAGGAAGAAACTCCAACAGAGCTGCCATCGAAGGATAAACAGGCCCTCTAGCGGAATTATGACTTACTGGAGTTTGCTATAAATACCGCAGAGGATTTCAAAAAGGTCGTTAAAAAGATGAAAGGAGCATGTGCAGAGTTTTTCAGGAGGCTCCTTATTACCTACAATCGGTGCCAAATAGAGGCTGAACAGAGGCTTGATGTTTTCCTGGACCACAACTCATTTGTGGAGATGTTGCAGAAGAGATATTAGGAGCAGGAAGCGAAAGTGCAGCATATTAAAGCCCTAGATGATTAGATCTTAAGGAGTGAAGTAGATCATTCAGCCATCAGTGTGCATCTTTTGGAGGATCAGCTTCAGTTGAGCACAGCCAGAATTGAGTCTATAAAGAACCAGGCTGCGAAGTTTGAGATCAACATTCAGTTTCTGGAACCTTGTGCCTTTGAAGGCATCGCCTCTGAAGCTTTGGCGTGGAAGAAGTTTCTGGACACCCAAGTGGGACCCTCCTCATAAAAGATTGGTCACTTTTGTAATTTGTAACGATTTTGTAAAAACATTTGAGAAAAGTGAAACATTGAAGGTGAAGAGTTACTTTGGGCAGCCCAACAGTCTCGCCCTTTTTGTATAAATGTAGAAGGATTAGAAGGAATAGGGGCTTTTCCCAGTTAGACATGTAAAGCAATATTGTAAGAAGAACTACTTTTTTTTGCAATAAAGAATCATTGTTTTCCTGTTGGAGAAAGAGTGGTGGGACTTTCAAATGTTATGCTGTGGATGGTGGAAAGATGAACTATTTTGTTTTTCCAGCTTTTTGTCCATCAACTGTGAGATCGTTCTAACTCTTAGAGCCTATGTTCTTGTTTGAATGATTTCTAGTTTATTCTGTGGGATTACCACCATGAGTAATGCATGCTGTTCATAAACAATTGGCTATCTGATTGTCTAAATATTTTAATCGTTCATGTGTTGTAGGAAGGAATATCAGCTACCTGTAATTTCTCATTATAATGCATGCACATTATGCAATACTCATATAATAAGTTACAATTTGGCTCCCCGGGGATAGATAGATAGATAGATATATAGGTGGATAGTTAGCTTACTTTATTGCTGCATATGTGATCGAGATGCTTGTGAGTTCTAATATGAGAGGTAAGAACCTGCACATCACATTGTGATTGCTCCTTGCATCCTTATCACCCTGTATAGTTAAATAGGCACTTGCATGTCATACTTAAGTAAAAAATACAAAAATACACGGTGGACCGGGCCGCAACTGGTAAAACCTTTGTTTTTGTTACTTTTACCTACGGTAGCCAGACCGCAAACCGGGCGGATTCCCCATACCAAACAGTCATGGGCTAGTTGGGAACGTTGACTGGGGAGAATCCCTTGCTGTTGTTGCCTGCGAATTTCCAGGCCTCAACACAACCACTTCTCATTGAATCATGAAAGTGCACACGAACCAGGTTGTACAATGAAAGACCCAACAATAAAATGTCGAGAACATGTGACGTAATCCAATCGCAAGATGCCCATATCACCATAAGAATCATCACAACCATACATGATAGTTGAATAACTTTGATATAACATCCACACCAGTGTACAGATACCTTCTAACAGCTGATACAACAAACCCAGATGGCCAATACACATGCGGATAACAGACATTCTTCCAATCAAAGTGCAATATAAATATATGTAGAAGACCTCAAACATCAAAGAAACAAGACCCCAATGGTATCTACATCGAAAATGATATCATATAGATGAGCATCATGACTTTAACAGTAGAAGATAGTGCTTCATTACTTCCGGAATAAGGTGAAAGCCTAAACAGAGAACTTATCTGCACAAGAAATTTCAAGATTAAAGCATATAAAGATCATAAAACAAAATTGCTCATACAGAAATGAAAATGCTTATATACCAAAGGTTAGCAAACATTATATAAATGAATGGCAACATAATATGATCAAATAAAAGATTAGCTTGCTCATTAAGGAAAATGAAGTTTTACACATTAAGTGTCAACCACAACATATAAATAGTGAGCCAAAGATTTCACTTAAATATATGAAAATTTAGTCATCAAGCAACTAATATGAAGCATAGGTGCATTTCTTATTAGTATGAGGTTAATATGCAAGAGATGAATGCCCTGAAAATGTCAATGCTTCCATATAGGAATGTTAGAGACAAGTAGGAACAAGATAACCTCTGCAATCATAAGAATCGAAATCTCATTGCAACAAGAACAAGGTGCTCATGATAAATAGTTCAAGATTTAAAGATTGCTCAAAGCCATATAAATATTGAGTAAAAGATGATCGGAATAAACATGACATGAGATATAGATAAATCAAAATGTTTAATATGATCAACATATAGAAAATTATGATAAACTCATGATATCACTTATAAAAAATTATGAAATGACAAGTCACTAATGGTCTTAATCATGGGTTCATTTCTTGTTAACACTATCTAAATATGCAAGAGACGAAATGCCCTAGAAATGTCAATGCTTCCATATTGGAATGTTAGAGACAAATAGCACATGAACTAGATACAATCTTTGCAATTTATGAAAAAGAAACTATATCGCAATTAAACAACTTATCACAAGCCAAAAAATATGATATCGCATAGATTAAAAAAAAGATTTTACTTAAGAATTTAATTAGCAAGAGCATATAATGATCATAAAGATATTACTTATAAAATAATGAACTTGTTTTTACACAAAGGTTAGCAATAACATATAAATAAAGTAAATAATGATCACTAGATAACACATATGAGATTGTTCTTATAAAATTGTTTTTATAAACAAAACAAAGAAAAGAACAAATTAATTATTAAGTATATTTAAAAAATATTAAGCATTAGATGGTTTATAGCTATCATCATGACAAAATACTACAGATCCATGTTCTTAAAAGAAGTCAATATTTCCATATATAAATGTGAGACAAATATATAGCAATAACAAGAAATAATATATTGATAAACATGATTAGAAGCAAAACCTAAATGCAAAAAATGTAATAGAAAACTTAAATACTTTACCGTATTGATCTGATTCTACAAAAAACACAGTAAAGGAAAGAGAAACTTTTACTTACAACCCTTTGAAAAAAGTTCCCAGAAAAGCCCAATCTTCTATTCTAGTCACTTAGGTAGATCTAGAATGGCCATTCCACTTCCAAAAAATAGGTTATAATAAAAAATTTGGCAAGAAATGACCAAGTTACGACCCTTTTTTTATAACTATCATTTTTATTACCGAAAGGAAACCCAAAAATGCCCAATTTTCTGTTCTAGTCACGTAGGTGGATCCATAATGGCTGTTCTAATTCCAAAAAAAGATTATAATAAAAAAAATGGTAAAAAATGACCAAGTTACGACCCTTTTGTATAAATGTCATTTTTATTACCGAAAGGAAGCCCGTAAATGCCTTGTTTTCTGTTCTGGTCATGTGGGTGTATCTAGAATGGTTGTTCCAATTCCAAAGATAGGTTATAATAAAAAACCGGTAAAAAATGACCAAGTTACGACCCTTTTGTATAACTGTCATTTTTATAATCGAAATAAATATATCCTTGAGGAGAGCCTTGAAATCATGTAGATCTATAGAAAAAAAATCAAGAAATGCTTGAAAAAATTCTGCAAAAATCTTACACAACAGGTTAGGGTTAGGGTAAAAAAAAATGCAGAAATATGCCCAGATCTAAAGAGAAGCCTAATGGCTACTAGATAGAAAGCAAATCTACAACAAAATGACAATGCCCAAATGATAATTGTTATTGATTGAAATCTATAGAAGGTACTAGATCATAGCAACCCACTCTGATACGATGTTAGAATAGTAGAGTCAAGTTAAACTAGTTAACCTATCTAAGATACCAACAACATATCATAAAAGAAAAGAACATGAAAAGAAAATGACAAGAGAACATCGATATACATGGTTCACCCTAATGGGTTACATCCATGGGAATGTAGTCTTCTATTATCTTTAGAATGTCTTCTCCAATCTTACAAAAAAGCAAAGCAAAAATACCCCAAAGAATATAGATGATGTACAATAGTGTCACAATAGTACTACTACTACATCAAGAATTCATGATTGTGTAGAGACTCACTTGACCCTATTATATACTAAGAGATGAGGAGGAATTACTCTCACATATCGCATGTGGGATAATATATTTCTCCAAAATAACATCTCTTAATACAATACCATGGACAAATACTGTACACAAGTAAATACAACACCATATAACTATAGGTTAAATGTATTACTCTTTTACATAAGATTGTAGACAACTTTCGACATAATACAAAGACATTATTACCTTCTAAGGAATATAATATATTCCAACACTATGCAGGTGGATTAAATTCATTGTTGTTAGGAGGATTTATTTGTTTACCGCTCCCTGGAGCTTGGTTGTTTCCATGGTTCCTACTTCTCTATCTTCTTCCCTACTGTCGTTGGTTATTTGGGGTAGATATATTAGGGAGGTTATGTTGAGCATAGACATGTCCTTGAGGAACAGGAGGATTCGGGGTTAGAGAAGGTGTAGGTTGCAAAGGTGGCGGGTAATAGGCGGGAACAACTGGAGGGGCTATAAATTCGATCATTTGACCATTACAGGAAGGTTCCACGAAATTCAATCGATGAACATGAGGAATAGGTGCAGGAGATGCATATAAAGGTGTGCCTTTGGACTGAATCGCTATGCATGAAATGTTAGGGGTGTAGCCAGGTCGGGAAACAGTAGGGGTGTTACTAGAGTGAGGTGGCATCGAAGGATAGGCTATGTACACATGGGGATACTGGGTGATGGAGCCAATGGCTCCATCAACAAGATGGGATTCCCCTAGCGTATCACGTCGTGAGGAGCATCAAGGATGATGGTATAGAGGTAACCCGATTGGGTATAGATAAGGTCAAACTATTGTGCTTTGAGGATTGTTTCTTCCTTAGTTTGTGGGTGCTTGGATGCAACATCCTTGGCGATAGGGGGGATTAAGGTTTTAAGAAACCAATCAAGGAAGATCATGTCGTCTAACTAGATTTTGCACAAACTACGATGATGAATCCACTCATGGATGTGATTCGTGATGTGGGTAGCAGTGTTCTTTCTACAATATAACACGATTTCCATGACCTCATCGTAACAGACGGGTAACTGGAAGTACTAAAGGAACATCAAGGCTAAAGAGGAAAAATCAGGATAAATGGCATGGGGCAGCTCAATGTACCATTTGGCAGCAACACTAGTGAGTGTGCGCTGGAATAGCCCCAAGTGGATAGATTCGTCCATGGTATTGTTGGAGGAACACCATAAGTGGAATGACATAATGTGTTTCTGAGGGTCTTCTCCCGCCTTTCCCTAAAACATAGGGATGTCTGAAGGGATTTTGGTAGGCGTGGGAGGCCATAATGGGTCATGATGGATGGGGTCATTCGTCAACCATGCCAAATTTGACAGGTTGAGACTAGCCATGGATGGTAGACTAGGACTTGGACTAGATCTGAGAGGTTTAGGAATGGTGCTCGGGCCAGCGGGCATGTAGCTTACGCATGCAAAAGGGTTTTGGTAGGGATGAATTACGATAATAGAAGTAGTAACTGGAATGGTGTGAATAGCGGGAATGGTGGTAGAAGGGTCAATTGCCTCATGCATAAATGTAGGTATGGTGTGAACTAAGGTGGTTGCATTGTAGCCACTACTAGTGGATAGCGGACCAACAATAGTGTGTGCGGTGGTGAGGGGCTCACCAGGGCCAGGACCTATAGTTCCGGTAGAAGGGATACTTGGTATTACAGGTGGAGCGGTCACAATTCCAATATCAACAATCCCCCCTGGAAGGGGTTGGGAGGTGCACCAACCATGGGGATAGATGTGGTAGTGAACAAGGTAGGTTTGGATTGATAAGAATATGAATCTAGCTCAGATGCAACGTATTGATATAAATGTGGTGAACGATTGTTACAGAGAGAAATTCCTATGGCTTGGGTTACCACAACAGACAACTTGACTCCAGAAATCAATCCTTTCCAATATGCAAGAGAAATCAAATATCTAACACTAAAGGATCAAAACTTGTACCTTATTCCGAACGGTTGAAATAGATCCCTGTTGAGCTTTCCAACTCCAGCTTGAATTGATAAATTACTTCCTCAACAATCAGTAAACAAGACAATCATGCTATATATATTGGTGTGAGATCTACTCTAGCATATATAATCAACAACATATAAGCATTTGAAATCATCCACGGATAAAATATTCATTCAAACATACATTATTGTACAGGAAAATATATTTCTATTAATATAAAATCAGAGATTACAATGAATACAACCTCTGTCGGCACCTCTGCGAATTAGAGAAACTAAATCCCCCACTTGGACCTCCACCACCTCAATCCTCCATCTATTGATAGCAAGCTCACAAGAAAAAGGCAAGCTTGGGAAGAACACCAAAGTGCTCCAAGGGACAAAGGGATGCAGACTCAAGCATAAGTTCTGGCAACAATGGACTATATTTTCTTTGCTCTCAATTCTCACATATTCCTCAATGTATTGAAAGGGTTCCTTATGTATTTCTTCAATGGGGAAATGAAGGGTTGAATCCGAGCGATCTCAAGGCATATGGAAGGCCAGGAGACAAGTGAGTTGGATCCATGTTAAGGAAAACTCCAAAAGAATTTGGCCTTTTGCACACATCCCGATGTACGCGGTTTTAGGGGTCAACCCCACGTATATACGCGAGAAAGGGTGTAAAAGTCGCGTATAGCAATTTAAGCATGTTTTTAGGGATGATCTTGGAAACATCAAAAGTATAAAAAGGGTCCATGGGGTCCAAAGAGTCTATAGAGGGATAGGGGAAGGCCATACAAGTGTGATTCACCAGGTGTGGTAAAATCAGCTATAACAGATGCCCCCTAATGTGTGAGGTTAGAGGGGTCATACGATGGCCGAAATACATTATAAGTCCATCCCAAAAGTGGAGTGATGAAGAACCCAGTGGAAGACCAGCCACCCAATCAAAATAGTACAATGATAAAAATCTGCATATAACTGCAAATACATATAGCAGTCCCAGATACATAAGAGTACAATGGCCATGAATAGGCATGATACAAAATATGACATGTGTGATCATCGCCATGTATAATATACATAGATCAAAATCTCCATGATGAAGATATACAAAGGATCAAGATCTCCATAATGGATGGAAATGTCTGACATATACTGGAATCAAGTCATGAGAGCTAAAATCTCTGACATATACTGGAATCAAGTCATGAGAGCTAAAATCTCATGAACACTGGCACGATCAAGGAGGTAGCATATAAGAGATGCCACCAATTTGGAAGGTCTTCTATACAAACCGCTACGAGTACATGGCCTACTATTTGAATAGAGGTGTCAAGGTCGAACATAGTAGTCCATCGTCTGATTACCAGTCATTGATGTATACCATTAACAGATGTGAGATCACCCACCGATAATGATAATGGGAATCAAGGTACTAGAGTGCAAACTAACAAGTGTGAATAAATGTGTTGAGGTCGAACACTTGAGAGAATCCATCGATCAGGGGACATTGATGTATTCCCAAAGAACTGTCGATGGCGAGAGAACCTGCCACTGATGACTGCAAGTCTCAAGGCACTAAAAAATGACTCTAGATTCCAATCCCAGAATAAATGATCTGAAGTCGATGGGATGAAATCCGCTGGAAGGAGGGCATTAACGCATCCCTCATCATCCAACACAAGGTACTCAGCAAAGCTGTATAATGTGGAAGGACTCGATCATAAGGTGCACAAACCGGGAACTGTACCGGGAATGGCCGACATGCAAAGTCAAGATAATTGAGGAATGGCCGACTCAGGTTTCAGCTTCCTTCGAACAAGAGAATAACAATGAATGGTGACTGAATGTAGGAAGCATAGAATCGATATACAAAACTGGGACATCTCTGTGACACAGGAGGCATCGACAAAGGCCCCATAGGGACTGGAAGCTTAACTAGTCGGTGGAGATAAATTCAGATAAACGAGTACAGCTCCTAAAGTCGAACTATAAACCCAACCAACGGATGCGCTATACAGTACTCTGTTCAAAGGCGACACGACTCGACAGTTTCCAAAGATAACATCTTTCCTTCTTCAGCTTTTTGGTTTTTAAATTTTTTTTTGGACTTTTTGAAATATTTAAAAAGCTTGAAAAAGAATAAAACTGCTTTATAGTTACAAACTAGGAGGAGACGAGTTTCATATGGGCAAACAAACTAGTTCCAAGCAATGGAACATACCTATGCTTAGTGCAAGGATACATGTGTAGGATAGTGACACTCGGGGGAAAGTCTCCTCCCGGTAGAATAGGGAATCAAGCTGTGAAGGATATAAGAGATGGCTCTGCATGGCTAGACATGAGACAAGCTCGGGCTATATGGCTGAAACTCAAAGTCAGGGAAGCCAGCGTAAGGCTCAAGAAGGCAGACAAAGCTCATGATAATGCAATTACAACTTGACATAAGGGAGTCCTGAGGGAAATAGGCTAGCAAAATATCAAGAGGAGTATGTGGCTCTTGCGAAATGTCATGGCAATACTATACAATGGACTCACACACCCTAAGGGACAAAATGTCAGCATGGGCACCGAATGCAAATAAGGCGCTAACTAGGGTACCCATGTAAGGTCAAGCTCTACCATTCACATCACGCCACTTCTAAAACAGCAAGAAGGTTTCATGACATAATAGAATGGGTTCGTACCTAAGGCTATAATGAAACAGTCATAAGCTCATGCAAAAAGCAAACGGCAGTGAACCTAACCTATATGCTAGTTTAAACATCATACCTGTAACGGGCACAAACAGGTCAAAGTAATGGTCGAAACGACGCTCAAAATGGTCTCCTACATCATAAATTAGTCCAAAAAATGGTCCAAAAGGATTAGAAACGGTCCAACTATAGAAAAAGGGGGTAAAAATTTTCAAAAATTTGAAAAATTTCTATAAATAGTAAAAAAATTCAAAGCATTATATAACATTTGAAATTTTTACCCAATTGAGCTCAGAACTTCAACAACGAATTCCAGGAGATCCAGTTGGTGGAATCCACTCCCGTTTTTTCCAGGTACTTACCCATGCCCTGCTCTTTCATTTTCATGCAAATTTTATCAGTTTCCATGGTGCATTTAGGATTCTAGGCCAATCTAAGATGCGCGCCTTGACCCACGCAAAAATAAAGGATTTGTCCACGTATAAAGCTAGATATACGTGGAAAAAGACCTCAAAGTCACGTACATACATGGTTGTTTAGCAAAAAATCGTGTATGCGGCTGCGTTCAATGTTTTTCAAGTGTTCTAATGAATCAAACTTAAATTTTATGTGTAGGATGGTCCTAAAATGGAGAGAACATGAGCACGGTGATGTAGAAGGGGCAGTAAGGGCAGATCTAATGGCTCAACAAGCTTTACGGTCATGCAGGCTCTACAAGTTTTGGTGTCTTGGTGGCATATGGGCCAAACCAAGACTGCTACAGATGCTAGTAGATTACTAGGATACAGAATCAAAGTCGTTCCATATAAACGGGATGTCCCTCACCATAGAAGTGGCGGACATATACTTTATTACTAGACTTTCCCGATGGGGGGAAGTGGTGAACCTACGCTCTCGCAGGCCTGGAGGTGGGCTGAGTATAGATGAGTACATAGCAGTGTACTGTTATCTGGAAATGGAGAAGGTGGGGAGTCAGATCCCAAATAACTCCATACAGGTGCTAGGCATAAAGGCCATTCTACTAACACTGGGCAGGATAGCAGGGCTAGCCTCACTCCACCAGGCCTCGCAGCCATTGATGTTCTATGCCGTGGAGTGCATGAGGCCCACAGTTTATGACTGGAGTACGACATTGTTGAGCAACATGAAACAACAGCTCAGTGACTGCAAGATGGGCAGGGTGCGAAAATTCGGTTTCAGTAGCATACTGAGCATGTTCTTCTTCAAGTATGTTCCAGGATTGAGCCCTAGAGTTAACGTTCCTCTACACGAGGTACGAGATCCAGCCCAACGACATTGGGAAGATGCTATGCATAGACTGGGTGGAGGTAGGGTGTCCAACCCCTATCTAGCTGATTTATTTCCATGGTGGTGACGATAGATAGTTGCCATCGATGATTACCCCTATACGGGGATATATTTTCGGGGAGACCCTGACATGCCGTTACCACCAGGATTGACATATGGTGACATTGGTAACGAATCTTGACCCTCTTTTAAAATTTTTGAGTTATTTAATTTTTTTGTGTTTTCTGATTATGTGGAATCAAAAGACAAGTTTTTGGGTGATAATACATAGTGACATCCTATCATATGCATGCAGATGTAGGACCATGGAGGCCTGAAGGCTTCCCTCGTCATAGACGGAGTGGAAGAGGGGATGACATTACAGGTGTGGATGTGGAGCAAAATGCTCCAAAGCATTCATACCAACTTCGTGAGGCTGACACACAGAGTACCCATGGTGCAAGTCGAGGACTTGCCTGAGGCCATGTAGCACCAGGTGGTGGGTGTACCACGAGCATGGGTGCAGATATTTCGATGGCTAGCTAGAGCTGTGGTGACATTTCACGATCACAAACCCCCTCCTCCACAGGCTTAGATACCTAGGAGTGATACATTTTGTATTACCATGTATTTATATTTTGGTGGCTCGAGAGCCCCATTTTTGTATTATGACACTATGTATTACCACATTTTGGATGTTTATAAATTTTTTTTATGATGATCGATTTATTTATTTACATGCGTAAAAATTTATGTTTGTGATGATATGAAACAAATGCCAATCTAACACATAGTTAGCATATGAGTTAGCAACTTGATTATTAATTCTTGGAACATGTATGTATGTTATATTGTCAAATTGTCATTCTAGCAATCTCACACGTAAGAATCTTCTTAATAATTTTGGATCCCTAACATGGTACAAACCATTAAGCTGTGACACTACTAACTGCGGATCAATACGTACCTCAAGAGAGAGAACACCATGTGAAATGGCATCCCGTAGAAGCTCGATAATGACACTATACTTAGCAACATTGTTCGAAGAGGGCTGTAAACATACGCCTCCTGAAGACAATACCTGACCCGTAGGAGTATAGATCACCCAAGCAGCATAGGATGAGTGTTGAGTGTGACGGATCGCACCATCCACGAATCCTATGAAGGTGGAAGATTCCATTAACCTCTGCCAAAAGAAATGGAAACTAATCACAAACCCGATCACCATAAGAAAATACCTACCTATGCAAAATTGTACAATAATATACAATAGTTAGCCTTGGCTGAAAATCATGCATAGAACTTTTTAAGACAGAGCCCATTTCTAGGCTCTGCCAAGGCCTTTCCCTCATAATCCACTAATTCATAAGCGCCCTTCTCTAATACACGTTTAACAACGCAAGGACCATGCCACATGGGGTTAAACTTTCCTACCCCAAAGGGTTCTTTCAGTTGATCCCAGAAAAGGACCAAATACCCCTCACTAAACCTCCTTGGATGGACAGACTTATCGTATTGGACCTTAACACGACGCTTATTCACTTCTAGAGCCACCATAGTATCTCGGCGCTGCTCATCAAGTTGCTCTAAGTGGACCAAATGCTCCTCCAATGGGGAAGTGTCTGGTAAGAACTCTATGGCTAGCTTCAAAGAAGGAATCTTGCACTCAACCGAAAATACCGACTCCACTCCATGTACAAGCTGATATGGAGAAAAACCTATGGCAGTCTTAACAGCGGTTCTATAAGCCCACAAAGTCGGATATAACATAATGTGACAATTTGTCTTGCTTTGTGCGATGGTTCATTGGAGAATGGATTTGAGTGATTTGTTCACTGCTTCAACCTGTCCGTTTGCCTGAGGGTAGTAAGAGGAGGAATGCCCTTGCTTGTACCCTAACTTTGAGGCCAACTCTTCCATCATACGATTTTGAAAGTGCGTGCCATGGTCAGTGACAAGCTCCTTCGGAATATTGAACCGAGTAATAATATGGTTGAATATGAAGTGTGCGGCTGTCTCACCATCGGATTTAACTGTAGGCATAGCCTCAGCCCATTTCGTGAAGTAGTCAACAGCCACTATGATATGATGATTCCCCCCAGCCAAAGCTGGGTTGCAATCCATGAAATCAAGCCCCCACTTAGTGAAGGGACTGGCAGTGATGATGGGATGTAACGAGGTAGGTCGTGAGTGCATATTTCGTGCAAACAACTGGCAAGGGTGGCACTTCTTGACCGCATCTACACAATCTTTAAAGATTGACCGCCAGAAATAACCCACTCTTAATATTTTTTGGGCTGTAGAAAGCCTAGATAAGTGACCACTACACGCCCCTCCGTGGCAATCATTTAGCACAAGCTTATCCTCCTCATGAGTTAAACAATGACATAAAATTGAATCTACCCCACAGCAGTACAAGGTGTTATCCACTATGAGGTAATTCTTGGATACGTGACGTAATCGTCATCATTCATCCCGTGAGAGGTTAGTAGGGACCTTCAATGTTTGTAAATATATGATAATGTCTCCATACCATGGATCCAAAGTTGAGATTAAGAAGATGTGCTCATCGACAAACGTATCTTCACAAACCATCTCCTCCTCCTCGCTTGGGAAATCCGATATAAGCTCTACAAAAATTAACGATTTCTTCGATTTTACCGAAACAAACTTGAGATCGAATTCTTGCAAGATGACAATCCATTTATTATAATTTCCCCCAATCATCCTTCGATGGAGGACGAATTGAAACAGATTGACATGGGCTACAACCAAGGTTTGGAGAAGGAGAATATAATGTCTCAACCGTTGAACTGCATGTATGGTAGCCAAGGAAAGCTTCTCAACATGGGAATAATGGACCTCTGCATCAATAAGATTCTGACTCAGGTAGTATATGACATGCTCTTAGAGCTCCTCATCCTCCTGAACCAAAACCATACCAATCGTCTCCATGGATGTGGCCACATAAAGTAGAAAGTCACGGGTATAGTCAAGTGATCTAATCACCAGGGCCGATGCTAAGGCTCGTTTAAGAGCATCAAAGGACTCTCGGGATCGCTCATCCCAACAAAAGGTGGTGTCCTTTTCCAAAATATGCATAAAGCCTCTAGTCAAATTGGCAAAGTTGACAACGAATCTCTGTAAGAAGTTTGCCATGCCTTGCAAACATCGAAGATGTCTAATGTTTTTTAGGGGAGACAATTGAAGTATTGCCTCTACCTTCAAAGGGTTGACTCTTATACCCTCCTTGGAGATAATGAACCCTAATAAGCGACCAGACTTCACAAAAAATATGCACATGTGAGGATTCAACCTGAACAAATAATGGCGGCACCTCTTGAACACTAATCTCAAATGATAGGAATGATGCATTCTCATACGAGAATGAGTAGCAAGGTCATCCAAAAACACTTCAATAATTGATTTGAGATCATGGAAGATCAAGGTCATAGGCCACTAAAAAGTGGCTCCGGCGTTCTTAAGGCCAAAAGGAATCTTTCGATATGCAAAGGTTCCCCAAGGAAAAATAAAGGTAGTCTTGTGTTGGTCCTTAGGTTTAATTTGTATCTGATTGTATCCAGAAAAGCCGTCCATAAAGGAAAAAACCTTGCTACCCGCACACTCATCCAAAATTTGATCAATAAATGGTGTGGGAAAATTGTCTTTAGGACAGGCAAGATTCAAGTCACGGAAATTAGTGCATATACGGATAGCTCCCTGATTCTTATCCATCGGAACATGATTTGAAACCCACTCTGTCAAGGGAACGAGATAGATAAAATCGGCTTTCAATAATTTTTCTATCTCTGCCTTAATCGCGGGTGCTTTCCTAGGATTCACTGCACACAAGCATTGTCGAACAGGATTATCATTGGGATAAGTTTTAATTTCATGTTCAACAATGCGAGGGTCGATACCTGGCATTTCATCGTAAGACCAAGCAAAGATATCATGAAATTATTTAAACAGCTCAGTGTACTCTTGAATCTCAGCATGGGAACATTCTTCCCCAATATAGACATTCTCAATCTTGTCAGGATTGCGAGAGATATTGATAGGAATGGTAGGAGATATATTTTCCATGTTCCCATCAGCCATCGGACCAGGAGAGCTTAATGGAACCATGAGACTACCAATTCTCTCACTAAGAACCTCCCTAAAGTCCTCATGCTCCAAGCGGTCAAGCTCGGAAAGAAAATAAGATCTATGATGCAATTCTTCCCAAGGTGGCTCAACCCCTGACATGGCCTCAATAATCACTTCATCTAAAGGAAAAACACCATCAAGGAAATCATGCATGTGAAAAGATTGAACTGCCCATGCAGGCAGCACATACAGGTCCTCCTCCTCTGTCTGTGAAGAGGAAGGACTAGGCTCTGCAACACTCCCAATATTAGCTTGATAAGCTACCATAATTGCAGGAAATGGCACGTCCGTCACGATGGAATCACTCAAAGTATTCGGTGTAGGAATAATCCAAGGATCTTCTATATGGTTCGTGCGAAAAGACACTGATCTCATAGATGTCGAAGCCTCACCGAAACTAGAACCTATCATAATGATAGGTGCATGACAACTAAAGCTTCCCATAAGGGATGGAGACATGCCCACACCCACACTCCCAGTTACCGGCTGAGAGTGCTCTACAATCGGGATAGAAGCTCCCAAAGATGCAGGAACCGATGGATTATTGAATGACATTTGATCATCGTAACTATCTTCCCATTAAATGGAAAGCATACAACGCGAAATAGAGAAGAAGATACGGCTTGCATACTGTACATCCAATTCCTACCCAGCAAGAGATTATAGTCAAGGGGCACATCAACCACCTCAACCTCTATCACAACGGTCTTCCCTCCCAAACAGACCTTAAGGGAAGGAAGGACCTCGTGCGGCCTAAATGATCTCCCATCAAAACAGTCAACATGGTACCATATTTAGACAACTCAGGGGAACCTAAACCCTTCCAACATGATAAAGACATCACAGAAGTAGCAGCGCCTTCGTCAATCATAGTGCGCTTGATGGTCATGTTAAGACATTCTAAATGAATCAAAAGAGACACATAGTAAGGCAAGCGAGGCTGTAGTCCTACAGTTTCAAATTTAATCACAGAGGAAGAATTATCATCATTCACACCAAGGGAAGAAAGCAAAGCCTTCCTTTGCGAAGGACAACTCTGAAGTACTTCAAGTGCAGACATCGCACAAGGAGTGTGGCCTAAATCCTCAACAACATAATAGTTTGAGGTGGCTCGAGCATTAGGATTATGCCCCGAACACTTAAGGACTCCCTTAGGAATGTGAGGTGCAACTTCAGGTTTATCCACAGGTTTTTCAATACGCAAAGGTGTCCCTGGTGGATTAGATTCCTTTCCTGGGTTGGGTTGTGATGAACCATAGTCCTTCGCATGGGTCACAACCTTCGTAGCACGCACCATGTTGATGCAATCATGACCACTAGCCTCCGATGGATCTTGATCACCACCAGACTGATCATGGGTCCTCAATTTCATGTTTTGATTGTGAGGTAAAGGGTTGGTCAGCACAGCAAGGGCTTCATCAATACAAGGGCACAAGTAAGTGAGGTGATCATCCTTACATAACTTGCAAAGAAATTTAACCTTACGTTTAGATTGCTTTCCCACCCCAGCATTTTGGGTGCTCTTTTCATTAGTATTAGCATTTTCATTCCTATTCCCACCCTTACGATTGTTCTTACCATTCTTTCTATTCCTTCCAGGTTGCTAGTTACCCTTCTGGTCCGACGATTGCACCGAAAGCACACTCACCATTTGGGTGGGTTGAGACGAAGCCGTGGCTTGTCCCGAAGCAGATTGGTTGATTGAAAATTGACTAACCTATTGCACAACCGAATCCGTAGGCTTAGCACTTGCACAACCGAATCCGTAGGCTTAGCACTTGCACAACCAACAATGCCATCGGCATGTGGTCCAGGTTTATCTTTGGGTTCGAAACTAGAACACAGAGCGTTGGGAATGATCTCATATAACAAACCGTATTGAGCATAAATCAAGTCCAATTCCTGCACCCTAAAAATGGCTTGTTCCTCATTTTGAACTCCGGATGTAGAAACATCCTTTGCTATATAAGGCAATAACAACTTAAGGAACCACTCGAGGAGAAACTTCGGTGGTATGAAGGCTTTAATCAACCTCTTCCATCTATGCCACTCTTGGATATGGTTCGATATATGCATGGATTTATCCTATTGAAATGTTGACAAGAGTTTCGTACCAACGTCGTAACACACTGGTAGCTGAAAGTGGTTGAGAAATGTCATCACTAGGTCATCGAACAAATTGAATTCCCCCTTAGGTAACTCTATATACCATTTTGTGGTAGGCCCTGTAAGTGTGCATTGAAACAGCCTTAAATAGATCAAATATTCATGTAAGGAATTGGAAGAGCACCATAGGTGAAATGTAGTAACATGTTCGCTCGGATCCTCTCCAGGTTTGCCCTCGAATTTGGGTATGTCCGAGGGAAGCTTAGTAGGGACAGTCGGCCAAGCCGGGTCATGAGATACAGGAACGTTCATCAGTCTCGAAAAGTCAGGAAGATTTAGCGTTGTGAGGAAAGGGATCCTAGGATGAGCAGGTCGATGCACCACTCCCTGATAGTTTTGGTTCACATAGGTCTGATTATCGTAACCACCATGGCCTTGGCCATAGTGCCCTCCTCCTGTTTGACCCATGTAGGGTGGCATGGAAGCACCATAATGTGTTGTACCTTGACTATGTGGGGCTACAAAGCCATAATTAGGAGAGTAAGCGAGTTGTTGATACCCATACCCATAAGATGAATAACTGTGTCCATACTATGTCCCATAATAAGGTCCATAAGAAATCCCATGAGATGTCCCATGAGACACTCCGTAAGTAGGAATGTAGTCTCCGGAAGTAATGACATGACCTCCAGAAGTAGGGATATGACCCCCTGAAACAACAGGAGGTACTTGAACTTGAGACACAACTGTGTGAGTAGCAGCAGTATGGACATGACTCGTAGCAACATTCTGGCCAGAAGGACCACGTGAATGAGGTGGAGGAATGGAATTCAAAGAACAAGGAACTGACGATGAAGGGACCTGTGAAATTATGTACGTGGTGTTCCCTATAGTCACTCGTCTTGGATCTGGTATCCTAATAGGATCACTAACCCTATTTCTAGGAGGAATATGTGATGTAGCTTCCATCGCCGGGATGGAAGGTGCAATATGACTCATGGTCCCAAACCTCTCTGCATGGTAAGGAATAGGAGTGCCCCCAGGCATAGTGTTAGGCTCAAACTCCGATTCGACATGAAATTCCAAATCATGTGTGGGAATACCAGACATACCATAACTACCATAACTAGTGCTCATGGGTTCATAATAAGTCTCATCATCCGGCATTCCATACCGGTGATGCGTGAATGGGGGATCATAGCTAGAGTAAGTGGGTCTATCATGAAAAGTACCTATCTCAGAAATTACAGGACCTAACTCAGAAATTACAGGACCTAACTCAAAAATTATAGGCATATCAGGTGAAGGATCATAGGTAGGAGCAAACTCCCCGTCATCCACTCGAAGTGGAGAAGAAAGCTCAGGAATACCATCTTCATGATCTCACATCGTGTGTGAATCAATGTGCAAAGTAGTCCACCTGGACCGTCTGTTTCTCTCTCCCAAAGGAGGAGTAGAGGTAGAAGGCAGAAGTCCTGCTAAATGATGAGAACGATGAGGAGCTGCACCCGAATCCACAATGACTCCAAAATATAAAAGACTCTCTAATTACGAAAACCCTAAGCCAGCTAACGTGCACAGAGCATACACCAATAAAATCTAAAGCCAAACACAAGCAATCAAGGGTAGGATAAGTGAGCTCCCAAATGAGGTAGGTATGTCTCTCCTAGGAGAGGCTTGAGACTCCCATACACAACAAGCAGAGGTACGTAACCAATTATTTTGGCCCTCAGCTTCAACGCGTAAAGCAACTGTGCTGTCCGACCCCAACCTGGCCGAGACACCTGCAAAATAACCCCTACAAAGTACCCCCTCGATATCCTAGGTAAGGCAACTAAGGTCACCTCAATATAATCAATGCTCAGGTGGACAGTCGCAGGCGAGATTGACCGTATGGGCAGGGTAGCAAAGCCCGAAACTCTCGAAAGAGCCCCCAGATACGAATACAATCCTGGAAATATCTTTGGTGCTACTCAATTATGAATAGGGGTCATCCCAATTAATAACTGCTCACAATGCCTCGTGCTTAACTCCCTTTTGAGAGGAGGATCCTGAGAAACACCAATTATACCAAGGAATTTCACACTCTCACCTGGACAGACACATACATGTTGTTGTTTAGTGGTCTTGGAGAATTTATTGACAATGAACTATTCCAAGAACCTAAAACCTAATCTTGTTGGTGTACCCTATCAAAGAAAATAGTGTAATTCATTTTAATTAACCTTTGATTTTATTTGGTTTTATTACTCAAAAGAGGTAGATGGCCGTGCAACTAATGGTGTTATGATGTAACATAAAGCAAAATGCACACCTAACAATCAATGCAAATGCATTGTGTCCAATGAAAATAGGGTATGCTACTACATGAAATGAAATTTTTTTCTTCAAATGATAAGTGCAATCGTTCCTATATGAAATCCTGACTAATACTTCAAAGCAAAACCTAGTGCAAGTACCATGCAAAATGCAAAAATGCAATGCATAATGATGCAAATGAGCAAATATTTTTGGATTTTTTGAAACAAAAATGAGATACTAAAGCAAAAGAAAGATTCTACTACCCCCAGACTCAGCAAGAACATTCAAACAATGCTCACACAAAGTAATAAGGTAAAATAAATCTAATGCACTAATCCCAAAACAAAAAATCGAAAATGCAATGACAAGAACATTCTTAAAAAAGAAATTTACCCTAAAAACAAAAATGTCTCTGGTCAGAAACAGAGGTGTATACAGACTCTAGTAGTGTCAAAGGATACTTAGCAATCATCAACATTCACCCAACAACAATAAATCTTCCTCTAGAAGGAAAAACTAAGGGCATACGCGACTGTTCACAGTAAACCTATGTATGTACACGGATTTATTAGTGAAAACCGCGTATATACACAACTGTGAGTTAAAAACTCATGTATAGGAATAAAATTGCATAAAAACAAAGGAAAATAGACAAGCTGAGACAAACTTCACACCAATCATACACTACCAAGCATACATGCCCCCAGACCCGACACAGAAACAGAGAAATAAGAGCAATTCAAAGTCATTGAATGCCAATAAAAAAACCCCAAAGGACAACTACTAGGAACTCCCCGGTGGAGTCGCCAATTCTGCTACAGAGAGAAATTCCTATGGCTTGGGGTACCATAACAGATAGCTTGACTCCATAAATCAATCCGTTCCAATATGCAAGAGAAATCAAATATCTAACACTAAAGGATCAAAACTCGTACCTTATTCCGAACGGTTGAAGTAGATCCTCGTTGAGCTTTCCAACTCCAGCTTGAATTGATAAATTACTTCCTCAACAATCAGTAAACAAGACAAGCATGCTATATATATTGGTGTTAGATCTACTCTAGCATATATAATCAACAACGTATAAGCATTTGAAATCATCCATGGATAAAATATTCATTCAAACATACATTATTGGACAGGAAAAGATATTTCTATTAATATAAAATCAGAGATTACAATGAAGACAACCTCTGTCGGCATGTCTGCGAATCGAAGAAACTGAATCCCCCACTTGGGCCTCCACCACCTCAATCCTCCATCTCTCGATAGAAAGCTCACAAGAAAAAGGCAAGCTTGGGAAGAACACCAAAGTGCTCCAATGGAAAAAGGGATGCAGACTCAAGCATAAGTTCCGGCAACAATGGACTATAGTTTCTTTGCTCTCAATTCTCACATATTCCTCAATGTATCCAAAGGGTTCCTTATATAGTTCTTTGATGGGGCAATGAAGGGTCGAATCCGAGCGATCTCAAGGAATATGGAAGGCCAGGAGACAAGTGAGTCGGATCCATGTCAAGGAAAACTCCAAAAGAATTTGGCCTTTTGCACACATCCCGATGTACGCGGTTTTAGGGGTCAAACCCACGTATATACACGAGAAAGGATTTAAAAGTCATGTATAGCAATTTAAGCATGTTTTTAGGGATGATCTTGGAAACATCAAAGGTATAAAAAGGGTCCATGGGGTCCAAAGAGTCTGCAAAGGGATAGGGGAAGGCCATACAAGTGTGATTCACCAGGTGTGGTAAAATCAGCTATAACAACGATGTTGAATATGGATCTGAGAATGACGGTTCAAGGAACCAAACTGATGGGTATGCCCCCTAAGTATCTAGGAGTAGTGTGATGTAGCAATGGTGGCATGATGGTGTGCTATATGATTAATGAAGGATTAAGGGTGTCAAACACAAGCTCAAAAATACAACTACAACCAAGTGTGTAGAAGGAGAGCTGATAAATGGTGGCACACAAGCCGAAAAGCAAGATATAAAACTGAACTATAACAATGTGTCACAATAGGCAAGTCTACAGCAAAGCATATAGAAAGTAAATAAGCAGAACTACCTGTTAGCACCAGAAATGAGCCCAAGTTTGCGGAAAGGCCCGCCTCTGGGTAACAACAAAACTACTTTTGGTCGCACCTCCAGCCTTGTGTGGTTAGAGAGGGATCTCTCGTTCGTCATCGGAGCAGCTACACATAAGGTTGTCAGTCTTGTGTGTCATCGGAGTCTACTCCGCATAGGATTTTCAATCGGTATGATCAGGGGCTAGGATCCTGAATGTGGCAAAGTGGGTCAAGGTAGGTGCATGGTGTGGTTATCGGGGTTAAAGGACCATGGGAAAATGGAGTTGAAACCTACGCAAGAAACGATTACAAATGGAAAGAATGATGAAAGGTATCAAATGGAGGCAAGATAGCTACTGATTTCCCAACCAGGAGATTTTAGCAGGTGTTTTGGAGGACAAGAAAGAACAGTCCATCTCATGGAGCATCAACGAGATGAATTTCATGAGACTTTAGAAGAACCATTGTTAATGCTTGGAATAGCAGTCGGAGCATAGTAAGTACAAATTCCAAACCACTATACCCTATGTTGTAGGAATGAAAGCAATAAACAAAATGGAGTGAAAACAAGGAAACACAATTTACATGTAAAGAAAGCACTTATTGGGAAACACAACAACACAGGAATCTCTGCTGTGAATGACATTCTTCCACTGTAATTTTATTCATACACAGGTATCAAGCTTTTACAAATGGGAGCCTCAACCTGAGATTGTTTCCCAATCCAATTCTCTAACTCCTTTCTCCCTCTATCGAGAGCGTTTTTATACAATCCTATTGCTAAGACTACCGAATAAAAATCTATTACAAGTCACCATCAGGCACTAACAGTGTAAGAAGTGGACTATCGCCACGTTTTACAAATAGAAACAAACATTATGGTGCTAGTGGCTTTATTCGGCTCGACTAATAGTTCGACATGTTCGGCCACCATGAAGGATGATGAGTATGATGCATACTTCTATACTTTGAGGTGTGTGCCTTCACTGTGTTCAAATGCAGCTTTACACATGGGCACACACTGGCGACGTATTCGAAATCCTTCTCCATTATAGTCACATCCACCACCTCCTTCCCCACCGGGTAACATTGTTATACGTGGGCTCTGGAAGAAGTGCCACATTGCTTCTGGCTGATATAGACCTGCGGGGTGGCTCATCATTCTTATACTCCTCACCTATAGTGAGGTGAATTCTCCTACAGGAAATAAGGTGTAGAAGATCTACACCAGTCCCATCACCCTTGGAAAGTGGACTTCACAAATAGGGCTGTTAGGGCTTTAAACTCTTGACGCTCCCATCCCAACGAATATCTTCTCATAGAATAGCTAATGGCTGACCCTTTCTGCGAAGGCTTTGGTGGGTACAATGGTATTAGGGGTTCCTAGAAAAACACTTACGAGGAGTAAGTGTCTAGGTCTCGGGTCATTGTAGATGCAGATATCATGTTTGGGTCCCGACGACTGGTGTCACTATTGGCATGCAAATGCCAAAGCAATAAGTGAGCGTGGAACCTGCTCATCAACCATCAACACCCCCAGACGGACAAGCTTCTTGAACCATATTTTCATCGTCAAGCTCTATCAGGCTTCTGTAGCTCCGTGGAGAAGTGTAACTTTGGCTTCTGGAGATATGTTAGCTCACCTTTGTTGAACTGAGGGTAGTATTTATAGGGCTTCGGGATTGATCTTCGCATAGACTGGTCAACATCCCTGCATATTCTGTCATCGAGTATATCTGGTCTCAACATGTGCGAAGGTGCGAGCAGAGCAATCCTTTACTTGCTAGGGATCTAGTCATTTTACTTCATCGACCGTGGTGTCCTACTTCCTGCTGCAGGGAGCAGTTGTGGACGCCATATGGTACAGTAGATCCATGCTGCATACTTCATGAAATGGACGATCCCACATTGTGTAGGCTCTGCCTCATGTGAGTAGTGGATTTTCCGACCACCTTGCTCCCTTCTGTAGGCCAACTCACTCAAAAGCCACCTCACAGGCATGGATCCCCTTGAAGTGAACATGCACCACACCTGCGAACCGAAAAAACTGGGCCACTGGACAAGACTTCCACCTCAGGCATATCTCGAATGGCATCGAAGGAATCGACCAATATGCGACGAGGAAGATTACACGTGTGAACGCCCCCTCCGCTATCATTTCCACACTGGGTGGGAGATCTGCACTTTGGGAGTCTTCTTAGCCATCCGATCGAAGGAAGCTTTGTATCCATCGTCCACATTCCACTTATCCTGCCGCCAACCTTTCTCTTCTGAACACCATGGGAAGTTTGGATCGTGACATGTCCTGATCCATCGATTGAGATCGACCCTTTGTGTAGTTGTCGATTAGAGTGGGTCGTGTCATTTTTCGCAATGGGGAACTCAGATATTCGTTCGTGCTAGTTTTCCTTGCGAAATGAACCATAGCCATAGATCTGTCCTCTTCTTCATCGTGGCCATTGATCTTTGCAACCTATACCCCTTTTCAGGATTTGAGATTGCGGCTTTATCTGCATAAGTATGGAGTGCAAAATTATTGTAGGCCATAGATCTACCCCAAGCTTCATTTCAACCATCGAAAGCCATCGGTCCTTAACATGTTTCGCACTCTGAGATAGAAACTTTGATCGCACATGTTTGCTCACGCAAAGTGGTCCAGAACCGTTAATTTTCCTCTGATCAATCGCATCCCTTAAATATGGATCATGCCCAATGTCACAATACACTTGCTGCTTTCATCGTTGAATGATGGTCACATGAGATTCGAGGGGTTAGAACCCTTACCGAACCTCTGTCAAGCCCTTGAATCAACTGTTGAAAACAGAGTGTTAACAATCGGCTCCACGAGGGATGATATCCTCCCAGTGAGGTAGCAAAGAACCCCTGTAGACCAAGTGCCGAATCCATTGGGCTACCTTCATCTTTTCTTGGACACCTCCATTCTGCTTCATGCCACTGCTCCAACAAATTTGTGCCACTCTTACAAATCATGCTGGCGACTGTAAACCTGTGTTGGTAACTGAAAATGGAAACAAACTAAAAATAGTAATGAAGGAAATGCTTGATAACAGCTGAGCTTATTTTCTCCTACCTACCTATCTAACTCTGTACACAAGTCTGATTAAGTGAAATCAGAATTCCAGTGAATCCAATCAAGCAACTTGCCTAATATTCTTGTTCTTGCATGGTGCTCGATGGACAAAAATGAAACAAATAATGGGAGAAGGAAAATATGGACAAAAATGAAACAAATAATGGGAGAAGGAAAATATGGACAAACTGATCTTCAAAGCAGAGATGCGACCAATATTTGCCTCTACCCAGACCCTCCATGTATTTGGCCATGAGGTCATAGAACTCATGACAACCTCTAGCACGTTCTGTCACCTGCTCATGAGAAAGCTGCCCGGAGCTTCCTGTTTCTAGGGAGTTGTCAGGCTGACACTTGGAATATTGCAGACGAGGACCTACAGAATATTTCTTTAATGGGACATCCACCTCTCCGCTCGAAATTTTTGTAACTAGGGCTTGATGTGCTTCGATATGGAGGTCCTTAGCTTCTTCGGTGGGACCGAGCAAGCATACTTCTTCCTAGTGAGGCGATGTTCTTGAAAACGAAATATCAGAAAAAGCGTTGATCTGTAAACTACTGCATCTGCTCCATTCTCACACAAGTTTCTGGCCTGCACCACCTCCGTTTCTTTCTGCTTTAGCTTGGAGGCCTTGATTATATGCCTTATTAATTCAAAAGAGGCACAGCATAAGGGTAAGCTATCACCTCTAGTACCCTCATTGTCTTTTCTCATTTCGACCTCCTGATTTTGCATTGCACTTTGAATTTTTTCATCAAAAGGTGTCGTTTCAACAGTTGGCTCGTCCTGCAGATACTCTTCCTCATATTCATCGTACACAGGCGCACCAAGCTCCTTCTCAAAATCATATTTAGTTGACCAGGAGCGAGGCTATTCGCCATCTTCAGAGAATAGTCCTGCAGGACTATTTATTTCAGCCTCGGGCTGACCATCTTTTTGCATATCATGAGAGATATTTGCCGGGCCATAGGCTTCCCTCTTTTGCTTGTAGGGCCCAACCAATTTGTATGCATCCGTTATTTCACCACCATTGTCTTGATATGCTATCGTCCTGGACATATTAAGGTTCTCGTCAACCTCCAAACAATCAGCAAACATCTGCTGCAGGGTGGTTGATCTTCTCTCCAAAAGAAGCAAGGACAGGTCAGGAGGAAAGGCGGCTACATAATAGATCTTAGCAGCATTCTCAAGAGGTTGAACTTCATTAGGCATGTTATAGTAATAGCTTGTGAATCTTTTATTAAAACTGGATACGGCCTCGCCTTCATGTCTCCTCAAAGAATAAAACTCTGAGAGTATTTTCTCCAATGGTCGGCTCCTTCCCCAAAACCTCAAGAATGTGCAAGAAAGCTCTTCCTAAGTATGGATGGACTTAGGCTGCAAATGTAATTTGAACCAGACTTTGGCATCCCCTTGCAAGGATAGAGAAAATGTCCACATGTGGACATCGTCATGTTCTATCTCGAAAAGGTCAAAGAAATGCTCAAAAACCTGAATATGTTTTTCAGCAGTCAAGTCTTCAGATTCTCCATCGAACTTGGGGAGGTACTTGTGATATTTCGCGGGAAGATCATGGAGGATAGGAGGGAATATCAATGGTTTATATCAGCTTGGAGAAATGGGGGAGACAGGATTAGGTACGATAGCTGAAGTATCGCCTTGAGGCTTCATGTATTTCATAGGGGTGTTCTTTGATGTTGGGTGCCCCCAGATAAAGATCTAGGCCGAAATCAAATGTGTAAGATGACACAATGCTTTCGGTTCGTAAAGAAGGATAAACAGGGACATATTCATGGCTCCACTCAAGATGAGCTGGGCCAGAGAAAGTTGTTTTGCTAAATCTAAAAAAGGATGAGAGAAAACTTACAAGGTAGGATAAGGCATCCTAAAAGAAACGTGGACTTGAGTGCATGGACCTCCCGCTGTACATTTCTGAGTTTTATGAGTAGTTCATTCCTAGGCGGGATCTGCTAGCCTTCCTTGGTCATCATATTTTTTTGGATCACATCACCAGCGGAGTCGTCAACGTCTGAATCCTTCAAGAGTGGAGTCGCCAGGTGAAAGATGCAACCTTCTTAGTGTCTGATCCATTGTTCACCATCAACCGTAAGATCTAAGTCTTTGTCATTCTTCCCGGGGAGGATCTTCAAGTTCGTTCCCCGACAACGACGCCAGTTTGTTAGCACCGAAAATGAGCCAAAGGTTGCGGAAAGGCCCGCCTTTGGATAACAACAAAAATGCTTTTGGTTGTGCCTGTAGCCCTGTGCGGTCAGAGAGGCATCTCTCATTCATCACCGGAGTAGCTCCACATAAGGTTGTCAGTCTTGTGTGTCACCAGAGTCTACTTCGCATAGGATTTTCAATAGGTATGATCAGGGTCTGGATCTTGAATGGGGCAAAGTGGGTCGAGGTAGGTGCATGGTGGGGTTATCGGGGTTAAAGGACCATGGGAAAATGGAGTCAAAACCTACGCAAGAAATGATTACAAATGGAAAGAATAACAAAAGGTAGAAAACAGAGGCAAGATAGCTACTGATTTCCCAATCAGGAGATTTTAGCGGGTGTTTTGGAGGACAAGAAAGAACAGTCCATCTCATGGAGCATTGGCGAGATGAATTCCATGATACTTTAGAAGAACCATTGTTAATGCCTGGAACAATAGTCGAAGCGTAGCAAGTGTGAATTCCGAACCACTATACCCTATGTTGCAGGCATGAAAGCAATAAACAAAATGGAGTGAAAACAAGGAAACGCAATTTACATGTAAAGAAAGCACTTATTGGGAAAAAAAACAACACAGGAATCTCAACTATGAATGACAGTCTTCCACTGCAATTTTATTCATACACAGGTATCAAACTTTTACAAATGGGAGCCTCAACCCAGGATTGTTTCCCAATCCAATTCTCTAACTCCTTTCTCCCTCTATCGACAGTGTTTTTATACAATCCTATTGCTAAGACTACCGAATAAAAATTTGTTACAAGTCGCCATCAGGCACTAACAGTGTAAGGAGTGGACTATTGCAATGTTTTACAAATAGAAACAAACATTATGGCACTAGTGGATTTATTCGTCCCGGCTAACAGTTAGACACATTCGGCTGCCACAACGGATGATGAGTATGATGCCTGCTTCTATACTTTGAGGTGTGTGCCTCCACCGTGTTCAAATGCAGCTTTCCGCATGGGCACACACTGGTAAGGTATTTGGCATCCTTCTCTAGTCTAGTCACATCCGCCACCTCCTTCCCCACCGGGTAACATTGTTATACGTGGGCTCTGGAAGAAGTGCCACATTGCTTATGGCTGATATAGACCTACGGGCTGGCTCATCATTCTTATACTCCTCACCTCTAGTGAGGTGAATTCTCTCGCAGGCAATAAGGTGTAGAATATCTACACCAGCCCCATCACCCTTGGAAAGTGTACTTCACAAACAGGGCTATTAGGGATTTAAACTCTTGACGCTCGCATCCGAACGAATATCTTCACAGAGAATAGCCAATGGCTAACCCTTTTTGTGGAGGCTTTGGTGGGCGTGATGGTATCAGGGGTTCCTGGAAAAACACTGATGGGGAGTAAGTGTCTAGGTCTCATGTCATTGGAGACATGGATATCACATCTGGGTCCCGATGGCTGGTGTCACTATTGGCATGCAAATGCCAAAGCGACAAGTGAGCATGGAACCTACTCACCAACCATCAACACCCCCAGATGGAAAAGCTTCTTGAACCAGATCTTCATCATCAATCTCTATCAGGCTTCTACAACTTCATGGAGAAGTAGAAATTTGGCTTCTGGAGATATGTTAGCTCACCTTTGTTGAACTGAGGGCAGTATTTATAGGGCTTCGGGATTGATCTTCGCACAGGTTGGTCAACATCCCTACACATTCTGTCATCAAGTATATCTGGTCTCAACATGTGCGAAGGCGCGAACAGAGCGATCCTTTGCTTGCTAGGGATCTAGTCATTTGGATTCATCGACCATTGCACCCTACTTCCTGCTGCAGGGAGTAGTTGTGGATGCCATCTGGTACAGTAGATCCATGCTGCATACTTCATGAAATGGATGATCCCACATTGTGTAGGCTCTGCCTCATGTGAGTAGCAGATTTGCTAGCCACCTTCCTCCCTTTCGTAGGCCAGCTCATGCAAAAGCCACCTCATAGGGATGGCTCCCCTTGAAGTGAACACGCGCCACACCTGTGAACCAGAAAAAATGGACCACTGGACAAGACTTCCACCTCAGGCATATCCCGAATGGCGTCGAAGGAATCGACCAATCTGCAACGAGGCAGATTACACGTGTGAACGCCCCCTCCGCTATCATTTCCACACTGGTTGGGAGATCTGCACTTCGGGAGTCTTCTTAGTCATCCAATCGAAGGAAGCTTTGTATCCACCGTCCATTTTCCACTTATCCCACCGCCAAACTTTATCTTCTGAACACCATGGCCAGTTTGGATCATGACACGTCTTGAGCCATCAATCAAGATCGACCCTTCATGCAGCCATCGATTAGAGTGGGCCGTGTCATTTTTTGCAACGGGGAACTCAGATATTCATCCGTGCTAGTTCACCTTACGGAATGAACCATAGTCATAGATATGTCCTCTTCTTCATCGCGACCATTGATATTTGCGACCTCTACCCCTTTTCGCGATTTGAGATTGCAGCTTTATCCACACAAGTATGGAGTGCAAAATTATTGTAGGCTGTAGATCTGCCCTAAGCTTCATCTCAACCGTCAAAAGCTACCGGTCCTTAACATGTTTCACACTCCGAGACAGAAACTTTGATCACGCATGTTTGCTCGCGCAAAGTGGTTCAGAACCGTTGATCTGCCTCTGATCAATCGCAGCCCTTGAATATGGATCACGCCCAATGTCATGATACACTTCCAACTTTCATCGTTGAAGGATGGTCACATGAGATTCGAGGGGATGGGACCCTTACCGAACCTCTGTCAAGCCCTCGAATCAACTGTTAAAAATTAAGTGTTAACACTACCTATGAAAAAAAATGATGCACTAACCTATGGGGTATAATTGCAAGCAATATCCTAGATAAAAGATGGAAGCCCCTCTCAAATTGTATCCTCTATTGGGTGGTGAAATCCACAGTCAAACAATACGAAATGGAAGAACCTAAGGCTACGAGAATCCCACTAACGAGAGGGACCTCAAGTAAAAGAGCCTTAAAATACTATAAAACATGCTACCTCGTCCCTTTGGTCCTCGACACCCTATATGGTCCTCATCATGCATGAGGAGGATTATGAAGGGTTAGCCTTCGGTACATAATGGAGTGCAATATTCCACCCTAAATTCTGGAACCCCTTCGCTGCGGCTTACCCCCGTATAGGGGGAGGACCCCTGATAAACTAGTTGTGACTGTATCAACAAATACTAGAGGATTTGTGTTCCCTAGAAGAAAATAATTATGTCCTATAAGTAAGTGACAAAGGAATGTTATTTGGATGCATATCCCCAGTGTCCTAACTTAACTACAATATTGTTTTGGTCCTCAAATGAGGTTACAATGTTGGTTGAGTTAAGGTAAATTTTAGGCTCAACTTGGGATCATGAACCAAGCATTTATTTTAAGGTGTGAGATGTGTGTACAAGTGAAGTGTAATCTCTAAACCCTAGCTCTCTCATGCTAGAGACGCATATGCTGAAAATTTTTAAAAAATAATGAAAGTAAATATTTTTCAATGCCTAACAACTAATTCTTCAAGATAACAGAACATACACAAGTAAATGAGCACATAATTAACTTCATAGGGTGTAGGAAACACGGGGTGGGTCTCAAATACCAAGCTTGACTAAGGTGGGCTCACATACAAGGAAAATAGGACTAAAAAACAAACTAGGGGGATGTAAACAATTAGAACTGGAAGGAAACATTCAGGGAATGGGTAGAACACAAGGGTATGAAAAGGGTCTCAAATACCTCAAAGAGATGGAAAAACTACAAGTTGCGCCTATCAATGGAACAAGTGTGGCCGGGATCACAAAAAACTGTAAAACAGTCACAACCTAGAGTAAAAATCAATAGAAAAACGTATGTCACACTTAACAGGGGTTTTCGTGTGACAAGTTGCACTAAACAGGATCACATAAGCAATCGAGGTCCCTGTGGAATCTTGTTCAAGCGTAATCTAGAATTTAGTTCCAGGTCGCACTTATCAGGGTAAAAGGTGTGACCTAGGTTTCGCTTATCATGAAGAAAGGTGTGACATGGGTTGCAGCTTTCTGTCGGATAGGTGCCATTCAGTTGTAACTGAATTTTTTTTTAAGGAAAAATTGTTGGAAAGGGCTGGGGGGGGGGGGGNAAAGAAACAAAAACACCTTCAAAAACAGAGATACAAGGGGATCAAGCCAGTGGCATCGCCAAAAATGTAGTGGAGATTTCTCTCCAGTTATGTGCAAAAGCACCTACGTTAGATCAGTCAGATCTAAGGATAGTGTTCATGGGGTGAGGGAGGATCTCAACCTTGACTATTGCATTTTTATTTTTTTTTATTTTTAACCTAACCAGTAAAACATAAATACACCATACCTTTCAATAAGATCGGCCACTACAACCATTTGAGGATGTGATCCGACGGCTCCCACGATCCTGGTCTTTGTTTATATCCAACAAAAGTTGTCAATGGGAAAGGGATCAAGGGTTACATAGAGTGAAATCAACGTGCAACGTGGTATGGTGTGGGAAGTGAGAAAGTTCATGAATCAAAAGTTCAAAAGTGTAAGAATGTAAAGTTGTTGTGGGGAGACCTTCACAATGTATTTATAGGATGATCCAAGGTTTTCTTAACCATGGTATTAACCCATGTTTTTTTCATAGTGTATGGTATTTATCCATGGTTTTTGACCCATTATAATTTTAGGTTTTTTTGGTCCTTTTTGGGAGAATGGGTTTATGTTGCAATAAACACCCAACTTCCCTCTATTTATGGGGGGAGGAATAATGATCTTTTGGACCAATTTTGGTGGAATTTAATTTTGAAGGTCAAAATGAAGGAAATAATGGTGGTATTATGATATATAATTATGCTTTGGACCATAAAGATCTATGTGGAAAATTTTTGGTGTTATCAATGGGAAAAGGAAGGATTAATTTAATCCTAACACGCCCACTTAATACTAACTTTGGAGAACCTGGGCCCTGGAAATTGGACCAAAGATCACCCATATAATCTAAATGAAATAAAATGATTGCTTAATAAATAGGGAAATGGGGAAAACCTCATGGGAACCCACCCCTCAAAATAAGCAGGAAAATCAGGAACAATAGATGAGTGAAGCCTTTACACCAAGAAGAGATATGAGGTAAAAATAAATCTAATTTTAGTAAAATACTTGGTAAAAATATCTAGAATCTGCTCTATAAGAAAATAATGAGTGTGATAGTCTTGCTATGCACTAGCTCTCGAATGTATTGCATGTGTACTTCAATATGCTTTGTTTGCTGCTTCTAAACTAGATAACTGGATATCTTGATGGTACTCTAGTTGTCACAATAGATGCCTACTGAAGGAAAAGTATGAATACCAAACTTTGTCGAAATGTCATGCAACCAAATTTCCTGAATGGATGCATTCACAAGCCTCCTATACTATGCTTCTGCTGAAGAGAGTGCGAGATCTATTTCCTTCTTTCTTGACCAACAGATTGGTCAGATCCCAACATGAACACAAAACCTTATGTAGATTTCCTATCATTTCCATCTCTAACCCAGTATGAATAAGTATATCCAATCAAATCTAACTGAGCATCAGTTGAATAATGGATCCCAAAGTCTCTCGTACCCTGAACATAGTGTAAGATGCACTTTGTTTTCTTCTAGTGCATCTCATGTGGCTCCTGCATGTATATGGTGGCAACACTCACAACACAGGAAAAATATGGTCTCGAATGAGTGAGGTATAGTAGGCTCCCAATGAGTTATATGTAGGTGTTTTCAACCATTAGTGTGGAACCACCTTCTTCTATCCTAATGCCAGATAGGAAGGGAAAGGGTGATGCTTTATAGTATTCCATGTGGAATATTTTAAGCAAGTATCCTAAATATATTGACTATGTAATCATGATTCCTGAATACTTTTGATTTACTTCAAGACCAATGAACTGTCTCAACATTCCTAGATCTATCATGGTGAATGCTTCACTCAAAGTTGACTTGATGCCTCTCAATCCAACAACAGAGCTGGTAGTAATGAGCAAGTCATCCACATATAGGACAATCAATAATAATGAGCCCTTTCTCTATTTCATGTAGACATTGTAGTCATATATGCAACTCTCAAAGTTCTGTGACACGAGGAAGGCATCTATCTTGGCATACCAAGCCCTTGGAGCTTACTTGATCCCATAGAGAGATTTCCTCAATTTGCAAAGTAAGGATGAATATTCAATGTACCCCTTAGGATGTCTCATGTAGATCTCCTCTTCCAGGTCACCATGGAGGAAAATAATATTCACATCCATGTGATGTACCTCCCACCTCATTTAAGCTGCAACTGCCAAAACTAGTCTTATAAAGTCCATTCTTGCAATAGGAGCGAATGTCTCATTGTAGTCCATTCCATGGACTTGTGAGTACCCCTTTGCTACCAACCGAGCCATGTACTTGGTTTTGGTTCCATCAGTTGCTATTTTTGTATTATAGATCCATTTGTATTGAACTAACTTCCTCCCAGGAGGCAAGGTGACAAGCTCCCATGTCTTGTTGTCTTGTAGCGAACCATACTCACATCCATAGGTGTCTGCCATCTTGGATCATGGAAAGCCTCTTTGAATGACTGAGGATCTGATCCCATAAAAATGACACACTTATTTGGGATAAGTGGATCTGAATGGGAAAGTGAAACATGTTCATTCTGATACTGGGACCTTGTTCTTCTTCTGTTAGTTGGATCCCCAGCAATATCCCCAGTTGCTTCAATGATATTTTGGGCCCATTTAGGCCTCTGATTTGGAATAGTTGTTGGAATTAGATCTGGATATTCTTTGGATTCAATATCCATATCATGTTCATGATTATCATGACTCTCATCTTCTAAATCTAAAACATTATTCATAATATCATCATATTCAAATGGAAATGAAGGAGAGTTTATACCTTCTTCTGCTTCGGCTTGTTGTGGATCATGCACCTGATCTTCTTTGAATTGAACATTGTGCTCTATGAAACATTTTTTGGTTGAAAGGTCCATTAATTTGTATGCATTAGCCTCATCAACATATCCTAGCAATATGCATTCGCTACTCTGGGCTTGGAAGGATTTCCTCTTCTCAGTAGCAATTCTAGCCCAATCCTTAGAGCCAAAAACTTTGAGATGTGAGACATTAGGCTTATGTCCTGTCAGTGCTTTGAAAGGCGTAGCCCCAATCACTAATTTGTGAGGAACCTTGTTCTGAATAGACAAAGTACAATTGATTTCCTCATCCCATAGATATAGAGGAAGGTTTCTTGCTTATAGAAGGAAAATTGTTATCTCTTTCAAGGATCTATTCTACCTATCAGCTACACCATTATGCTGTAGTGTGTATGGGACCGAATGCTGCATTCGAATGCTTGTTGATCCACATAGCTGCTAGAATTATCCTTTGAAATAATCACCTCCATTGTCATATCTAAGTGACTTGACATTCTTTCTGAAGGTGTTCTCAGTTAAGGCTTTGAATACTTTGAAGGTCTCAAATAGCTCAGACTTTTGCTTCAAAAATATACCCAACAATACCTTGAATAGTCATCAATGAAGGTCAGAAAATATATGGATCCATTCAGAGATGTTGTAGGCATCGGTCCAGAGACATCATTGTGTATTATATATAATGTGGATGAAACTCTTGTTGCCTTCCCAACCTCATATATTTTCTCTAAATGTTTCCCTACCAAGCAACTAGTGCACACTCATTCAAAAGGTTTAATGAGAGGAAACCCCTCAGCCAACTTGTCATTGTGTAGCTGTTGGAGATACTTGAAGTTCAAGTGGCCAAATATTTCATGCCACAACTTGCTTGTGTTATTGGAATGAGTCAAAAAGGCACTTGGATATGATGTAGGGAGGAAATGGGAAAACTCATATGCCTTGAATGCATGACTAGAAACTCCTTTCACTATTAGGATTCCAGTAGATACTTCAGATATCTCCATTGTTCCAGGATCGAATGTGACGCTCTTGCGAGAGCCATTATGTGTCATGTGATAAACATACAATAGGTTCGCTACTAGGGAGGGAACATAGAGCACATTTTGGAACTCTCCATGCTCAATTTTAATGGAAACTTTCCCAACAGCAGGGATCTGTAAATAATCTCCCATATGTATGCTTGGTCCTACAAAGAGATCCAGTTGAGTGAAGAATTATTTTGAGGTAACCATATGATTGGAAGCTCCTGAATCAATCAGATAGACCTTTGACTGACCAAATCCTGCTTTCAAAGCATGGCACCTCTCATGTTCTTCAGTCTGGTTTTTGGCTTCGGAATTCTTTGCACCTTAAGGAAGGGAAATGTTGTTCTATTCAAGTAGCTTTGACATTTGATCAATTTTATTCTTAATGCATTGACTTTATGGATGAAATTCTCTCATGCAGTAAAAACATTTAGCTTTTCCAAAATTATTGTTTTTGTTTTTGTTGGAACTAGAGGCTCCATCTGAAGGATTTGGATTCTCCTTGGGATTTGAATCAACATTCTTCTTCTCTTTCCCTCTTTGCTTCCCTTTTGCTTGCACATTCTTAGAGTCTCCAGCTAAGAGGGCCTGATTCTTGGAGGCTTTGAGCCCTACCATCTAAATCAACTTATTTGTTTATGGATTAGTGATTCGGAGAAGGAATCCAAGGATGGAATTCACTAATGTGGAGTGGTTAGCCTCCCAGAGTGCAAATTTGATACAAAAACTAAAAACTATGAGCCAAGATTGCTCATATACGAGAGAACCAATTTCTCTTCCTCCTTCTCAATCCCGTACTACTTGTATTGCATGACTAGGGATTTGAATTTAGTGAAGAATAGTTGTATTGTATCAAAGTTACTGGGGTGTAGTGTAATCAACTCATTCTCCAGGATACAACCCCTTATCTCACCTTGTTTTCTAAGCAAGGATTCGAGATTATCCCATACTCATTTCAGAGTCTTGAGTCCATCAAGATGGAACAACAACTCCCTGGAGATGTGGATGCACATGTAGCCGAAGGCTTCATCAAGCATACCAAGATACTTCAATTTTTTAATATGCCACTAGGGTTCGACTTTTTTTCCCATGGTCATCCTATACAGACCCTTGTTGCGCAAGGAAATCTGCATATATTCCCTCCAATAAAGGTAATTGAAGGGTGTAAGTATTTTGGGAGACAGAGCTGTTGAATTATCCTTTTCACTGATATACCGAGCAACAATTCTTCAAGAAATCTTTGAATGTACCTACAGAAACATTGCAGAACACTTCAATTCACTAATATGTCAGATCAAACACTCTCCTCTTCGACATGTGCACTTTCTCTAAGTCCATCACACCTGGAGAGACTTCTCTGGATGAATCCAAAGGGAGAAATGAAATTATTCCAGGAATTATGTGGAAACCAATGGCTTCTGGTGCCAGAATAGAATTTTGTGAGGTTTGTTGCTGGCTTGAACAATGGCTCTGATACCATGTTAAATTTAGTGAACAATGGCTCTGATACCATGTTAAATTTAGTGAACCATGGATCTTCAAGCATGAATGAAATCAATCTGAAAAGAAGGATGCGGTAGAGTCAACGATTCAATGTAAAACTGATCAATGGATTCATGACAGAAATTTCACACAAATCATACAAGAATTGGTCAGAATATCATTAATGTGTCTGTAATACAATAGGAATACAATAGGACAATTTTGAATACCCTTGGGTAGATTCGAATTCACCACCTCAAACTTACTCATGCAATAACTTTGTGTGAGAAAAATCAACACTGGAGCTCACTAGTGCAACTCCGAATAACTAAATTAGTCTACAATCAGTTAACTGATTAGGGTAGGTAAACAAAGGTGTCCACACTCCCTTAAATCATGCAAACTGGCACTAGGATAACTGATTGTGATCTAACTAATTATGAATGGAGAATAATTGAATATAACGACTTACCTACTAAGGTCCACTGAAGGAGACTGCTGATGGCCTTCGGTGTGGGTTCCTAAATTATAGGGATTGGTCCCTAGGACACCTAAACTCATGCATGAAGGCACAGTAAGTGGTAGGTGGATCCTAGGCATGTCCCCCATGCATTGATGAAGTGATGATGACCTCCTAAGTTAGTATAATAGACCAAATAGACTATGTGGGAAAAGGGAGAATTAATTAATCCAAATAACCAAGCCACGGTTGTAAACACCTGTTTTGAGTGTTCAATTAATAGATGAGGTGAGAGCTCACTAGTTTGCTAGTTTTCCTCCAGGAGAGAGTTTTCTAGTGTTGATGTGTTGTTGTATGCCATTTTTTTAATTTTAATTGTGTTTAACTATATGAATTAGTTTGCAAACCTATTATAATGGCATTAAGAGCTCAACACCACATGACCCCAATGATATCCTTAGGGCCTTCATTTCCTTGAACTCTAGCCTTGGATGATCAACTAAGCAAAAGTTAGGGGGGTTGTGAGATAACACATATTGTAAATTTGGTATGCTAAAAGCATCCCAAAATCCACTTGGACCCTATTCACTTGATAATATTGAAATCCAAGTTGTTGAGACCTTGAAACATGACAATGGGATCATGCCACATGTCAGATTGAACACAACACCACCTAAATTGGAACCAAACATGTTGGGTCACCATTGTGGGTTCCACATTGTCGATAGTGGGAGCCAAAAGAACCTCATTTCAGTAGAGGTCATGAAGCGGTTGGGCTTGCTAACCATAGCACACACGCAGTCGTACACCATCAGGTGGTTTCACCAAGGACGGGATCTTCGTGTCGGCCAGCAGTGTCGCCTTCCCTACAACATCAAGCCCTTCATCGATGAGGTATTATCTGATATTGCTCCTCTTGATGTTTGTGATGTATTGTTGGGTCAACCATACTTATGGAAATGACATGCTGTGTATGAGTCTCGGCCTCACGCTACTATTATTACGTTGGGAAATAAGTTGTACAGGATACCAGAGGTACCACCTCCTGTTTCTATCTCTTTGGTTACTACAAAACAATGCAGTAAGCTCATTTCCAAAATCAGGAAATTTGTTTTCTTGATGATCCCCCCTCAGGGAAAGAAGAAGATCGTGGCCACAACCTCCAGACAGGGCCCATCCGCACGACAACAACAAATGGACAAGGTCGTGGAAAAGTACCGGGACATATTCACCTCACCCATAGGGGTTCCTCTGTACTGTCAGGTCAAGCACCCCATCGATCTGACCCCAGGTGCGTCGCTGCCCAATGGACCGATCTATCGATGCTCTGTTCTAGAGAATGATGAAATCAATAGGCAAATTCAGGAGCTATTGCAGAAGGGTCACATATGGCCAAGTTCATTGCCTTGTGGGAGCTCGATCAAGTTGGTACAGAAGAAGGATGGGACTTGGAGACTCTGTATTTACTATCGGGCACTGAACAAGATCATTGCCTAGAATAGGTACCCGATCCCATGGATTGAAGACCTCCTGGACCAGCTTAAGGGGGAGAAATATTTTAGCAAGATCGAATTAATGTTTGGGTATCTCCAGGTACCGATCGAACTAACCGATGTGTTGAAGACTGCCTTCAAAGCCAAGGAGGGCTTTTTTGAATGGTTGGTCATGCCTTTCAGGCTAACGAATGCTCCTGCAACCTTCATGAGACTGATGGATGACATCTTGTGGCCATTCACCAACTCATTTGTAGTAGTGTACTTGGATGACATCATGATATTCAACTAGACTTGGGAAGAGCACCTCCACCACATCCGACAGGTCCTCCAAACGTAGCAGCAACACAAGTTTTGTGCCAATTTGGACAAGTGCACTTTTGGCATGACCTAGGTTCAGTATTTGGGATACATTATTGATGAGTATGGGGTACATGTGGATCCAACCAAGATCCAAGTCATTCGGGATTGGCCATCCCCAACTACTCTAACAGAGCTTTGCATCTTTCTGGGTCTTACTAATTTCTACCGTAGGTTTGTCTTGGGTTTCTCTCATATCACTTGGTCCTTAAGTCAAGTCACCAAGGGAGGAGCAAAAGAAAAATTATTCTCGTCAGAAAATAAACAGAAGGCATTTGCAGAATTGAAACATCGCCTCTGTTATGCCCCAGTTCTCACATTACCAGAATTGCAACAACCATTTGAGATCGAGACAGACGCCTCTGACTATGCTATTGGGGCAGTCCTTACTCAAAAAGGTCATCCAATGGCATATCACAGTTAGACACTGTCCGACATAGTCCGCAAATATCCCACTTATGACAAAGAGATGTATTCCATTGTACAGGCTTGTTGACAATGGAAGCATTACATTTGGGGAAGGAAATGATCATCCACACATACCATTGACCCCTGCAGTTCATACAGACACAAGGGAAGTTACACAACGATCGCCATCAGAAGTGGTCCACATATCTATAACAATTTCATTTGAATATAAAGTACAAGAAGGGAAGCACTAATAATGTTGTAGACTCCCTCAACCGACCACCGATCATGGCGATAACCACCATGCTCAACTCTTATGGGCACGAGACCTCTGATTGGCCGATTCTCTACAAGAGAGATCCAAAATTTAGCCACACATACAGGACGCTCTTGGAGGGAAACCAAGTTCCAAAATTTCACCTCCAGGATGCACTACTATGTCACATGGGACACCTTTGTGTTCCTTCAAGAGAGCGTGCCAAGATGATTTGGGAAGTGCACTACAGTCAGGTCGTTGGGCATTTCAGGGTTGAGAAAACAATGGCAGTACTGCAAAATTATTTCTATTAGCTGAACCTTTTATAGGATGTCATGAAGTACATCTGATCCTGCACTGCTTGCACCATTGCCAAACCATCCATCAAGAAGCAAGGCCTCTATACTCCGTTTCCTACCCCTAGTCGACCTTGGTAATCCATCTCCATGGATTACATGTCAGGACTTCCTTCTACTAAGCACAACAACGACTGTGTGTTCGTGGTCATCGACAGATTCTCAAAGATAGCCATAATGGCGGCCTACAAGAAGAATATCACAGCAGAATCCACTGCTAAACTCTTCTTTGAACAAGTGTGGGTACACTTTGGGATCCCACAGTCTATAATCTCAAATCAGGACAGTAGGTTCCTTAGTACATTCTGGTATAGCCTATGGTCAATGCTAGACACCAAGATCACAAATTCCACATCTTTCCATCCCTAGACTGATGGCCAGACAAAGGTCGTTAACCAGATGATCATACACATTTTGCGCATGTACAACTCAAAGCATCCACACACATGGGATGAGAGCCTCCCCTATGTACAACATAGCTATAACCGAGCCCTCCACAGCTCCACTGACAACATCCCCTTTCAGGTGGGCTTGGGATTCCAACCACTATGTCCCATTGACGTAGCCATGCCATTTACAGCTACTCAGGCTGATTCAGCTCATGTCCAGTCTAAAGTTTCTAAGGTGAATAGCTTCATTGAGTGCATTTAGCACATTCTCCAACAGGTTCATGACATATTGGACAAATCCAATGCTAAGTACAAGCAGTGGCATGATCAGCATCGGGTGCAACACAACTTCTAGGTGGGCGACAAAGTGTGGCTACATTTGCAGAAGGAGCACCTCGCTAAACCCCACCGCAAGCTTTGCCTGCTTCGATATGGGCCCTACACCATCACCAAGGCTATTGAGGACAATTCCTTCGAGCTTGGTATTCCACCATTCCTTGTTCTGCACCCAGTGTTCAATGTGGACCACCTTCGGCCCTAGTTTCCACCTCTACTGGACACATCAAATGCGGTAGAACAAATCACACCAACAGAGTTAAACCCCGACTGCATGGAACAAGATAGAACTGATCGGATTATGGAAAAACAAATCAAGAACACCCGCTAGTAGAATATCCAGCTATATCGAGTTGTCAAAGCAGGCCAACTCCTTCACCAGGGAAAGTGGCTCACCAGAGACCAAGTTTAGTAGAAATTTCTTCATCTCATGGAGGAACTCAACGCAATGGGGACCATTACTTCCTAAGAGGGGGGGAATGATCCAAGAGGATATTTGTGGACACCCACCTATTCCACTTGGACCCCCACCATTGTTTTTTTCAGTTTTCTAGTTTCCTTAATTGCAGCACAATTTACTATTTTTGGCAATTTTTGGGTCCTAAACTTCTAGAGCCATTTTGAGGCCCTAAACGACATTTTTTCGGAATCAAATGGTCGAGCAAATATGAGTCCATTTTAGACTTGATATTTTTTATTGTGGATGTAGTCCTTGAATACATCTTTCTAATGATGTATCATGCGTGTCAAACGGAGGTAGTATGCCAAAGTTACGACCCCGAGAAATTGATGTACCAAGTTACCCAACGGGGCCCACATTATGGTGTTTCACCTCCTACGGTTAGGTTTTTAGATGTGTAGGATTTCCATTGTTTCTCAATAATATATAGGCCTTCGAGCCTCATTGTAACACATAGTTCAGAGGCATGTAGCTGCCACATCTCTTCTAAGAGATAAGCTACCAGCACTCTAGCTAGTTTATTTCCATTCTGTATGTAAACAAGTTTCAGTTCTTTGATTAATGAAATGAAGTGTTATTTCCACTGCATATTTGTTTCTATGGTTATTTGTGTATTCTGTTGCGTTCTTGCATAAATCCAAATCATGCATTTACCATCTCGGTGGAGCAAACTCTTGGATTTGATATGAAATTTATTGGATCCAATATGATCTTATTTGGATCTTATATGATATTACTTGGTTCCATATTTTAGGTTCATGAGCCTTCAGTACTGCTTGTAGTTGTTCTCATCAATTTTGGTGTGAAGAAATAAGTACCAGAAGTCTCCTTCAAAATTGTTGTTGGGGATTTGATTTCATTCAACACTTTTGGATCTGATATGGACTTTATTGGATATGATATGGTATTATTTGGATCTAATCTGATATTACTTGGTTCAATATTTCAGGTTCATGAGTTTTCAGTACTGCTTGTAGCTCGTTTCATCAATTTTGGTGTGACAAATCAAGTACCGCAAGTCTCCTTCAAAATTGTTGCTGGGGATTTGATTTCACTTCACAGTTTTGGATATGATGTGAACATTTTTGGATCTGATTTATTTTCTGATCTGATAATATGTGGTTCATGTTTTAAGATTCAAGAGCTTACAGTATTGTTTGTAACAGGTTTCATCAATTTTGGTGTGACAAATCAAGCACTGCAAGTCTCCTTCAATTTTGTTGCTGAGGATTCGATGTTAGTTTTCTCTTATGATATTGCTGATATTAGATTTTGTAAATTATTGGATATTTATGAAGTTATATCAGATTATGGATCCCAATCATTTTCTCTCCACAGTCCTAGGGCTTCTCTACCTTTGGTCACATGCTCATCTCCTCACAGAACTAGTAAAGAGGAAGACATTCTGCATCCATTTGGACACTTGCTCCTAACACTTGGGGATGATATTACCACTCATGGTTTGCTTTTCAAGGCTGAAATATATCAATTTCTTTGGTTTTCCTCACATGGTTCGAATTCTAAAGCCCCTTTGCTCTCTCTCCAGATGATTTCATATGCTCTACATGGGTCCAGTTTTCACCGTGCAGCTATTTATATTTCTGATTCAGTTGAGTGCATTGTTCTTCTTCCAAAGAGGAAGATTCTTCCAGACATAAGCACTTTGTTTGGATTCATGGGTTCACCTGCATAGAACCAAGATGTTGCTGCTGCATAGTGCTGTAAATAGTAGCAAAAATTTTCACAAGTTTTTTCAAAATTTGTATTCCTGCTTATTTTGAGGGGGGTTTTTTTCCCATGAGGTTTTCTCCTATTTCCTCGGTTGTATTAAGAAACATTCTGTCTTTTAGATTGTATTTGGGTGACCTATGGTCTTGTTACCAGGACCCACAGTTTTCTAATTTAGGATTCAGGGGGGATGTTAGGATTATTAATCCTCCCTTGACCATACTGTCTATTAGATTATTTAGCCTAACTTAGGAGCCTTAATTAATTAATTGGGTCCACTAGTACCATTGGTTCCACTTGGACTAATGGGGCCACATGTACCAGTCACTAGAGTGTGGGGAACACTGCTAGAGGTTAACTGCTACTTACTGCATGTGCATGCATCAGTTTGGGCACCTCCTAGACCAATCCCTACATTTTAGGAGCCACTGGGAGTCCCGACACCAACCTACTTCAGTTAGTTGAAGTTAGTACTAGTTATTCTCAGTTAGTCCCTGGTTACTTTCAGTTAGTTGACAATCAATTAGCTAGTGCAAGATTTGCATGGATAATGCATGACTGCAGGAGGAGTAGGCGTCTTTTCCCACCTACCGCACTCAGTTGCATTGAGTTAACTAGCTGTCACTGATTGTTTTAGTTGTTGGAAATCTGGGAGTTGATTTGTTGGACTCCTACATTGATTAAGACACCATGAGTTAGATGGCCAGTTAGCTACAGTCAGATCCAGTGGATAGATTTGAATTGCATTTCATGCATTCGAATTATTTTCCTATGTAAACTATTGTAACACCAGATTTTATTATTGTGAATGATACTATAAATTCCTGAGAAATACTTGTACGATTCCTGTGTGGTTTGTTTTGTTCAGTTTGTATCTTCATTCTCCATCTATTTGTTGCAAACATTATTAGAACTATCTGCTTGCATGTCTAAATGGAATTCAAATTCTAATATACCGCATAAGGTCACATTCATCCCACCTAATTAACTACAATAATAGATCAAAGAGAATGAACAGTATATCCAACACTTACCTTGTCCAAGTTTCAAATGGATAGAGTTTTTTTTCTACCACCACTAAATATATGCTTGTGCATTCTCCTCCCTCAGGACTGCCTCTATATTAAAAGCATAAAAAATAGCCATCATGTCCCATACAACATTCCTATATCATTTCAATATTAATTTCTTGTCTGAGAACTCATCCTTCACTTCTAGGACTATTAGATTTCAGTCACCAAGAACCCTTTATACTTTCATTTTCATATCTCTATCCAAATTAAATCCTAAGAGGAGAGTAAAATATCATACATGTAATCAAACTCCAATCTATAAGAAAATATCGTCTCCTCACTCTATGGAGATGTTAATATTACCCTATCTCATGCACAATGCCTAGAATGACCCCTGTCGAAATGCATTCTCCAAATATGATCATTTTTACTTCTTTCACTTCAGGGGCTAGGGATTCTCCAAATTGAAATTTCTCTTTCTAATTGTGGAACATCGTACATACTCGTTACCTGCATGAAACCCTCATGAAGATTTTACAAATTGGAGTTAAAACAAACTGATCTATTTTCTTGTGGTAAAAAAACTAAACTTAGACTACCTTTGGACACCCTCATGATTGTTAATTTTTTAAGAAAATATGAAGATATTTGAACTTTGAAACTTTATTTGCGGAAATACTGAATGCTGGAATCAATAGAACATTCAATCACATAAATCATTCAACCACAACATGATATGTACCCTGGGGAAAACCCTCAAAACAATGAAGATGAAAAACACCAGCAAATATTTAGAGTATAATTACAATAGATTGCCAAGAATGTCTTTTGCACAATAACATATTGCTTTCGGCACCCTGAGTGTTAGATAGGAGAGAATACTGGGAAATAGATAAATATCAACTATATGAACTTTCCATGTGCCCAACACATTAATAACAAGTCAAACTCACTTCCATGCAAACAATAATGAATGGTTGCATTATAATAGTGCACCACATGCACCAAAACTATGAATTTCCTTCATGGATAATAAATATTGGACATTGGATTCTTCATCATGCATAAGATATGTGTCATTCCTTTCATCTTTGACATTAATTGAGGCTTAACTAACTCCAGAGTGAACTCGCCATCTAACTGAATGCATGATCACTTTGTTAGGGTGCTAACTTAAGTGTTGTAATGCATTAACTCAAGTGTCTTCATGCAAACACTTTATTAACTGAAGTGTCTTCCTTTGATTAACTTAAGTGTCATATTTTAGTTTAACTAAAGTGTAATAAATGAAAAACACTTTATTTAACTAGTCCATATTTATTTACACATAGTTAATTATTATTAACTGAAATCATGTTGATTGATTTACTTGAAGTAACTATTATGTGTTCTTTAATAAACTAAGGCATATATTGTAGATTTAACTTAATCTTAACATTATTAAAATTATCCATATATTGTATCTTTAACTAAAGCTTAACAATATTTAACCAGTGGATGTATTGTTACCTTAAATGAAGCTTTAACAATTTGAGTTCATATTTGTCAACTTAAGTCATCTCATGTGCAATTCGAATTCTCGTGTTATTTATTCTTCATTTCTTTATCTCTTATGTTTAATGCATGGTCAATATGTGTTAACTTAATTTTATCTATCATATCATATTATACTCAAAATATTTGTCTAATGTTGTGATCATATTATATTACTTTGAACCAAATGATCATATACTAAAGTAATTTACTCTAGAGGGGGGGTAGTCTCTAAAGGAGACTTAGTAGCATCTAGTGAGCATGGTTAGTAATATATCACACAGCATTAATGATTCAACATGTAAAGCATCCACCCATATAACTAGAGGCCCACCCCATGGGTACCTACTATAACTGGAGGCCCATATGAGAATCAACTACCTCTATAATTGGAGGTCCACCTCATAGGTACCTACTATAACTGAAGGCTCATATGAGAATCATGACTTGATACCCACACAAGTCTTGATCCTTGTACTACAAGACTTTACAAAATCATCACTTTGATAAATCAAAGCATTCACCTCAACACATGAGGAATATTTTTTTTAAATGAAAGGATTAGTCATCGTTGAGTCCAACTCAAGAAGATACTCCAAGTTACTGAGTCCAACTCATTCTTTCTACTTCAACACATGATTCCCAATCCTATTTGCACAATATTGGCTTGAAAAATGATTCGTGATGGTGTACATTTAACACTCACTCTCAGTGAGGGAGGAATTTTATTCCATGCCAAGATTTTCTCGGAAGTACCTGAACTTTGTCACTGACTGAGGATTTGTTAACACATCTACAGTCTTCTTTTTAGTAAAAATGTACTTAAGTTTTACCTTACTAGACCATGTCTCTAATGAAGTGATACTTCATCTCAATGTGTTTTATCATAAAACATAGGGTATTCGTAAATCTTGTTACAAATATGTATACTCAATATTTTAACCCAGCAACTAGCTTCCCAAGCCACACTACTTCTCAATAGGTAGTACTAGTCACAATGCACTTTTTCTTCTGTAGTACTAGTTGTAATAAATATAGTTGATCTCAGGCTAAAACAATAGCCATATAACACAACATATAATAGGATTTCTATGTATCAAATACATTAAGCTACCTATTTTGACATGTAGTTTCCCTACACTAGAAACCATGTATTTTTCAATCCATCATGCCAAACTTTTACAACACATTAAATGTGTAATTTCCTTGCAGAAGGAAAATCTCATCTCTCCTTTGCCAATATTCAACACTTGATTTTTGCTTGTTCACTTATAGAATATTCTAATATCTGGAGAAGTTCTCTCTGAGCTTGCAGTTCTTTGTGATGTTCTCCAAGGCCTTACCACTTTCAAGGCTGTTTCATGTTACTCCACTAGTCATCTATGTAGTTTTCTAACCTCTCCAAGTGGTTGACTGTTGCCCAACAGTCTTAACTATAACTCTCTCGAGTATCTGATAACCTCTGATAGTCTCATAGAACTTGACTATTATCTAATAGTCATATCAGGTCTTGGCTATGTCTCTACTCATGTGGGTGTACTCCACAAGAGACACTACAACCCCTCGTTGTCTGAGTCATGTACCATGACTTATATGAGCTATGTTGAAATTAGTGGCTTATATGTTGCATGACTTAACTGAGCTATGTATGACTACATAGTTTATATGATCTATGTGCAATTGAGTGGTTTATCTACTACATGGATTAACTAATACATGCACCACTACATAGCTAATTTGAGCCATATACCATTGTATGTCTTAATCAATGTATGATCCATGTATCACTGCATGACTTACCAATGGGGAGAACTCCTAATTCATGTCCCACATGACTAACTGGTGATGATTTTAACTATCTATTGCTTCCTATTGAGACACATCAAGACTCCCATTTTAACTAGTGGAGTCTTTTTTTACTACACCAAGCTTGTCCCGAAAGAAATCAACTTTAATTTCGAGATAGGCTTAGTAAGTATATTGGAAATATTCTCATTTGTGGATATATACAAGATTTGTAATGCTCCTTTCTACACCATGTCTTAGATATAATATATCTAAGACATATTTTAGTCTATATCCAATCGTACCATGTGGGTACCACAACACATGCTTTGTTGTACATGTCTATGTACTGAATGCAAAGAATATATACGACCTGGTGCTAACTTGGTGTTAGGTTAAGCTTGGCTCAAGAATGAGTCAAATGGTTTAGGTCTTAGAACATGTTTTTGGGCCCATAGTATTTGGTGTCCAATGGTATTTTTCCATGATATTTGTTGTTCCATGGTATTTGGTGGCCCATGGTATTGCCACATGGTATTTCATGTAAATAATCCTTTATAAGGATTTAGGAGGCTCCATTGTAAAGTGGCCTAGAGGTGAGTGGTGGCTAGCTCACTTGCCCCGACTTTCCTGGTTTAGGTTGAGGGATATAATAGATATATTATGGTGTTTTTATTGGTTTTGGGTTTTCCACGTAAATATTGTGTGTCTATCTTTCATGGTTGCTTTTGCTTATTATTTTCTCACATGTTATTATTATTAATTCTAGTTTAAATTCATTGGTGTCCATATGAAAATAAATTTGATCTCAATGGGTCAGTTGGAAGATAGAGGCTGAGGACCCATGTAATTTGGTAGATGGATGCTTTTTATATGGACGCCAATGACAAGGTTGGATGCAAGTACAAAAGGAGCATGGTTGAAAACGAGCAATAAAGAAGATGAGCATGGAAAAGTGAGAGGAATGAGCAACATATAGTGATGTTGTAGTCACCATGAAGACGTATGAAAACAATTTAACCCAACAGTTTACGTGTAAAAGGGAATATGGTTGTAAGACCTGGTAAGGAATGCATACCCCTAATACATGACCGGTAAAGTCAGTAGATAAACCTATGTGATAGGGGGTGTATGTGGAATTCCTCGGTAAAACTTTGAGGGGAGTTGGTGATTACTCCAAGTCAAGTTTAAAGGGGGGGGGAATAGGGTTAACCTTGACTCAAGAATAATTCAAATGGTTTAGTTCTTAGCATATGTTTTTGGGCCCATGGTATTTGGTGGCTAATGGTATTTTTCCATGGTATTTTGGTGGCCCATGATATTGCATGCAAATAAGCCTTTATAAGGATTGAGGAGGATCCAGTATAAAGTGGCCTGGAGATGAGAGGTGGTTAGCTCACTTGTCCCGGCTTATCCAGTTCATATCAAAGGAGACAATATATATATATATATATAT